>WOGR01001880.1:3450-18706 GCA_015342045.1 Leptinotarsa lineolata | reverse complement strand
ATCATTTCCAAGGTTGGTACTTCATTTTTTTGGTATATACCATAAATTGTTCGCCGAATCACATCTTTTGTAGCACCATCAACGTTTGCGAATTTTTATTCCTTTGTTTTCGTTTCATTGCATGGTCAATGACATCCCCTATTTCAATGACTCGAGGAGAGGAGATAAAAACCGAATCGCTGAGAGACATACCAAAAAGTACAGATCAGACTTTTTCGAGGCTGGCATAAGTGTAGTAAATCTGAGGGTGACTACTTTGAAGGAGACGAATAAATAAATATTTTTTGATAAAAATTAAAATTCACCATATTATTTCAATTAAAATTCACCATATTATTCCAACAGACCTCGTATAAGTAAACTCGAATTTAGGCTTGATGACACGGGCACTTATTTCCAAGTACCCTCGTCAGCAGTTTCCTTACCGACTTCAATTTCCTAATCTACCAAAAACACTTCAAGTATGTACCCGATGAAATAAATTACTGTACGCTTAGTCGATTATTCCTCACTATTAGCACAGGCTGGTTTTCACGCAGCTGGGTTTTGGCATTCTGCCAATATCGTTTCAGCGATTCTTACTTGAGGGTATACTTGAATATAACAAGAAATATAATTACGCAGAAAAAATTATCACCGTTTTCACGTAATTATAGAAATTCTCTATGACGGTTTTTCAATCATTCCCGGACCAATGTAGAAATCATACTTTAATACTCGCTTTAATAATTCCTAGAAGAGTTGTCATAGAAATTTTACATCATGAAATTCGGATTTACTTGAAAAATAAATTGGGGTCATTTTTTTTCGAGGACAGTTACCAGGATTCGATTTTGCAAACTATCGTATGACTCATTTATTTATCGGTGATGAGCTTTTGGGGTCAAGTACTTGGTATTTGAGAGATCACAGAACGGTGATCATCGGCAATGTAGTTTTTAGTATCTAGATTCAGCCAAGTTCAAATGGGGAAGTGTTTTCTTAAAATCAACAGTGACCAAGATGAGGAAGACCGGTGAAGGCTCCTCGGAGTCGAAACGTCTATAAAAATCTATGAAACATCTCGCACAGTCTGAAAATTGGCGATGAGAAAGTGTTTTTTGTTTTCAAATATCTTTTTGAATAACAACAGAAAAAAATAGAATGGGATTGGCAAATTTTGATTCATCTTGAATATCGCCAAATTTGCTAAATCACGGGCTAAATTATAAAACATCTTTCAAATACTCTCTGAATTGGACAGCTTTTTTCGAGACTTTTTCCTAATCCAATAGAATCTCTCACGGTTTCTGATAGTCACCCTCCTTTTATTTTTATCGTAGAAGGGCCAGAAAACCAATAAAATAATTAGAAAAACCATTCAACTGCGAAAAATGAATAAACAACCCTTTTATCTCGATAACTAGACATACATCTTACATTAATTTTATGAGATAACTTTATCGCTATTTTTAATAAAGAAAATTATTGGCATATTATTTCTTCACGTATTTCAATTGGGAGAGTATGAAAAAATAAAATTTCAATTTTCATTCTTGCCCTTTTACGAGGTCCTAGGCCATGTGGATATGCAGTTGGTTAGTACAGCGACAGGCAGATGGGGCGATGTTCTTGGACGTTCGCTTCTGCTTAGTTTGAGGAATGATACTCTGAAACTGAAAGGAATTCGATTTTTAATTATCGGAAATCATCGACTTTAGGTTGATGACAGACACTACCTTGCACTGACGAGTAACCAACCAGCCCGAAACCGGTCTGCAAGTGTGTTCCAATAATTAAAAATCGATTCCGGAAGTTCTATCGCCAACAGCATATGCAGGAATTATTTCTGTGAAGAATTCTGCACTGACACCTGTCGGTGGTATTAGTCAGGGAAGTAGTTGTTTTCTGATAGGTGTCAGTCCATAAACCTACTGTGTAGGTAAGATGAGACTGGCCTAAACGAATTGTTCATTTAGATAATTCGGTTTAAAATTTTATTTTCAGTCTTAATTTTTAAACTGCAAGTGAAAGGCATAAAGAAAGTGTCTGCTTTGGAGCTAAAAACTCTGTAACGAATATCACCTTACTTTATAAATCAAAGAGATTGAGATAGAGGTTGAGTATCTAAACAACGGAGTTGGATTAGTTTAGGTTCAACGTGAGTAGGTCTATCAGAGATAAAAATAAATCAACAAAATGAGCGAATGAATGACATTACCTTCTGTCATCGATGACATGACTGGATTTATCTCATTCGTGACATGTAGTGCTGATTTATATATTAAATAATAAATGATTTCGGTTGTGTACAGAGAGCAAGGAAATAAATTGGTGGTAGTGAAACTATTGGTGTTCTAATATTTTAATCAATTCGGAGTAATTATCAAAGATAATTTTTTTTGATTCTCTCGAGAATGTTTTGTAATTTTTTAAACGTTTTATCTTCAAGGGCAGGATATTGCAAGTTTTGGGTAATGTATAAGTTAAAAAGCGATGACATATATTTTTATTGAATTTTGGAGTGGAAAGCAATTCGTTTGTTGTACTTCTAGTAATATGAACGGAGGGAACATATTTATGAAATGTTTTGGTTTTGAATGCGTACATACATAAACTATGAAAGTATAATGAACGAATATTACTAAGGTCTTCTGTTTATATGAGGTTGGTGTGATATGTTTTTTTTTCTTCAGGATTATTTACAGAATATAGTTCTGTATGACGTTCAATTTTTTTAAGGAAGTCTTATAGATTGCTCCCCACACCAGAATACCATAACGAAAAAGTGATTCTGCTAGAGATTTGTAAATTAATACAAGTATATTTTTCGATACAAATTTTCGTAGCTGATAAAATTTATATATTAGCTTTCTCACGTTTTTCGTCAGATAATCTATATGATTGTTCCATTTTAGATTTTTGTCAATAATTATGTCCAAATACTTGACCTCCTTTATTTCTTTAATTTCTTCCCTCATACCTGGAACTTTAACACTGGAGAATTTAGGTCTCAACAATTTATGAATTTTTTGCATGCTCAACTGGACAGAATTTTTGGTTTCAGACCATGTATTTTCGTTGAAATTAATAACCGTATCATCAGCATACGAAATTATTTTAGCTTTTACTTTCAAACAGAGTAGAGAATTTATGTAAGCTTGAAAAAGTATTGGACCAAGAACGGTTCCTTGAGGGACTCCTATCAATATCAATGTATTCTGAAAAAGTCAGTGTTTGGTGTGGATTTTGGACTTGCGGCGTCATCGATCCATATTTCTTTGAGCACGATATTGGCCAGGCCATCACTGTTAATGGTGAGCACTATAGATCGATGACTGCCAACTTCTTTTGGCCTGAACTGGATGATATGGACACCAACGACATGTGGTTTCAACAGAATGGCGCTACGTTCCACACTGGATATTCTGCTCGAGCGATTTGAGGGCATGGTCATCTCACGTGGAGGTGATGCGAACTGGCCGTCGGGATCGTACGATTTGACACCGTTAGACTTTTTCTTGTGGAGTTTTTTAAGTCGCAGGTGTATGCGAATAAGCCACAAATCACAGCGGTCCTCAAAGCCAACATAATCCATGCCATCGGTCATTCAGCCTGATTTATTATTTATTATATTTATATGCGCCAGAGTCATGGAAAATTAGACATTTCGGATACGCTCCATCCATAGAAGCCGTGACTTCTCTGGATGGAGCTTCTCTCTCCTGAAAATATGCCTCTGTTTACTTTAAACGTAGAGTGAATCCTCAGAAAAAATTTGGTGTGCATATTTTGGTACGTGTGCTTATCGTAGACTGTTTATTTACGACGGCCATATTTCAGCGAAATTTACATTGTTTTCGACTTTTTAGATATGAAATTTTGCACCTCACCCCAGATTATCATAAAATGTATTCACCTGCTATCGCTAGAATAATAGGCAACGGGTTATTCAGCCGGTCATAGGCGTACTTTCAGGAATTAAATTAACAAAAAACAAGGTACAGAGAAACGTTTTCTTGGTACATCTAATTGAAATGAACATGTGGCCGCAGTGTTTTCTCCCGAAACTTCGACGTACACCAGAAGAGTGAAAGTTTTTTTTGTAAGTGAAATTTTATATCAGGTAATGCATTTTTTATCAGGACGTGTAGCGTTCCTGTGTATAACATCCGTTTGAATTCCACTAGAAATGTTTGGTGTACAAGCTGAATGAGGAAATATAATTTCCATGTAATTCAATATCCATATATTTGACAGTGCTTCTTTCAGATATACTTTTTCTTCCCCTTTTTTTCTGAAACTTCTGTGCATAATCAGTTACACATCTTTACAAAAGTTTTCACCGATGTATTTATTTTTCTTTCTTTGAAAGTTTTCCACTTTCTACGCAATGATGCAATTTTTTTTCAAAAAAACTCATATAGGAATGTTTCTTGCTACCGTTTCTTATAATAATCATGCGATAATAAAATTTTCCCAGAGTTTGAAGTTCGAATAATAAAATCTAGATGTCCCCACTCAGTGGTCCTACCAACATTGTAATTATATTAGGTTCGCCGTTACCGGTTTCCTAGACACTGCTTAGACCAGAATTTATGGTAACACACCTTCTATATGCAAAAGTATGCAAATAAACCAGCATCAACATTCATCGCTCAATGTTAAAACGGGTGTCCCCAATTTATTCAAACGTCTTACCTAGATTTCCTCAAGAACTTGTTCTTGACGGAGACAAGTTTGGGTTCTTTGGATCCTCCGACCTTTTGAGAATCCTTGTTCTCGAATCCTTGCACGAAACAGAACATTACAGAGTCTGCCATGCACGAAGCACTATGGTTATGATATTTTGTCGTTAACGGCGATTTGCTGTGGGCACATTTCAACGTGGAACCTATTTTGAAATAGTTTCGGTTAAACCACAATCCTCAAGTGAATACTTTTCGGCTCGAATAAATGATTTTACAAAACTAATTAACGGTGTAAAAGGTGTATAAAATGCAGTCTTTATCGTTACTAGCTAGTGAAGGCACTTAGTTCCTCTTCTAAAAATACCAAGTATCTATTAATACTCGTCCAGTAAAGTAACTAGAACTTCCAGCCTCAGAATTTCTTGACTTGTTCTGTACAGAAAACCACAACAAAATAATGAACGACACTACGACACACCAAAACAACAAAAACCCGTCACTCAATTCAAACGCGAAGTTCCGTTCGCTAGACAGTTCGCTCTTCAAGCAAAATCAGTTTATTTGCAGATTCACATAGGATAAATACACATGTTAAAACGTCCGACAGTGCCAATCGAAAATTGTGAAATCAAGCAACATTCGACCGGGTCACAGCCACAGCCGACTTTCAGAGTCTAAAAAAGTTCACAGTACATCGTCGAGTGATGGGTTAACATCTTTACAGAAGTTATCAAGTAGTTTATGAGTGTGATACGATGTGCAGAGTTTATTGATCGCGGCGCGCGACTGCTTACAAACACCTACGGTCGGCAACCATGATCCATTCACGGCTCCAGTGTTGCAAGACATCTTCTGAGAAGGTCGTTTGCATGAAAATTCCACACATGTAATTTTGAACCAATCAAAATATGTTATTTTGACAAATCACCATGGCAAAGGAGGTATTTTTGTGGAAAGTTTTTTCTCGTGAGATACCTAACAGCGAATTGTACTGGAAATTTTTTGACATTTACAATAACCATTTTTGACAGATTGGTTTTTATTTGTTCACATATTTAGTTTTGATACATTTTAATTACAAAGCTAAGATGTTTTCTATATTCTTCGGACACCTTCTCTCTTCTTAGTGACAAAAACGCAGGACTTTGAATTTTGTGTCTATGTCTAATAAAATATATATAATATTTAGACACTAATTTATTAACATTTTTCCCATTCAGTACTTTCAATATGACGTAGTTTAGATGCAAATATTTGTGGAAAATTCCGAACAAATTTTCTTTCTTCAAGTTGGAGCCACAAGTCTTTATTAATGCGAGTAAATAAGTCATGGTACGATGATTGATCATATTTTGCATATTTTGCATATAGTATCATTTTCAAATCGATCCATTTTTTAATCAAAGAATTTTTTTGGTTTTACTGGCTGTGCAATATTCTTTATTACAACAAAACACGAGTTTTTTGATGATTTGAACTGTCAAAATACAATGATCACAGCCTCCTATGATTGATGCTTGCTGACGCTGGACACTTGTTGTTGACAAAACAGAGAATCAGAGATAATACGATTTGCCAGAAAGTGAATGTGATGGTTTAAATTGGAACTGAATAGATAGTTTTTATTCTTTACTTCTTTCTCTATGATTTGACTTTTCTTCTTCAATACCTTCTTACAGGATTTCTTTAGGACAAAACACAAGCACTTCAGGAAAATTCTTAAGGCGCTCTGAGAGCGGTGCCTGTGCGAAAGTTGAGATTCACGTTGGATTTGAATCGCTGGAAATTAAATTCATTTGGAAAAACGTTCTCAGGAAGTTTATCGAAAGGAATTATCAGTTGTAACTCCAATTTTCCTTTAGATTAGACAAAATATGAACAGAAAATCGTAATTTCTCCAAGTTTCGATCAAATTCGGTAAATCTAAAGAAATATCTTCGCATATGGCAACGCTGCGCCGCTCACCCTTTTCCCCTTCTTTGGCGGACCTGCGGCGGCACAGCTGAGTTCTGTGGCGTCACGCGAGGGAATTTCATATTCGTCATGAGGCAGAATGTTGCAACGTCGGTCGTCTGGAATGGTGGGCGTTTGGCTAGGAAAACGGCCAAAGTGTGAAATGGGCGGCACGCATATCATAGGTTTATTTCTGCTCGTTTTCGTCAGGTTGGCGACAACTAGAAATCACATGTAGGACATTTCAGAAATTTATTTAGATCATTCAGTTCGAAATTCAATCAAGTAATTATAATAATAGTTTCCTATTTATAAAGCAAATTCAACAATCAAATTATACAAATAATAGCACTATTTCTATGAGATACAAAAAAGAGAATGATAGATAAAGCAAACAGAAATAAGTTATGAATCAATATTGATTATCAGTAACTCACAAGTGTGCAATATCATAGTACAAATGTGGTAGAGAGTTGATTTGCAGTACGGCACATTTAATTCACCTGCGATTTCAACATTGAATTAGTCTGAGCTGTTTTGCACAAAAAGTGGTATTATTTCTAGATGTTAATCTTGAAGCAAGCATATCCCTTGCAAAAAACTATTCCGAGAAGTCAATTGTACCATTAGAACCACCTCCACATCTGAGTATACAATTCTTTAGCCACATTTTACGCCAAAAAAGTGACTTATTATCCAAACTACTCGACTTGAGTGTTTTAGGACTGACCGATGAATATTGGCACAAGAAGATTTTACCACTTATATGTAATATTTACACCAATACTTCTAGTTTTACAGATACAATATATACCAATGAAATACTTCCTTTTTTTCGTCGCAAACCGCAAGATTATAATCATCACATACGAAGTCTGTGCATGAAATAGGTGAATGCTCAAATTTCGCGGGCTACGATGACATAGAATATATTTTATACAGATTACTCAATAATAGATAATAAATGCCCGTGTGCATAAGCCGATTAGTTTATGTGGTGAGTGATCTTTCAGGTCAGATGGTAAGAGTGTGGTTTTACCAAACTCTCAAAAATCTGATTCGTTTCACGGCGGGGCAGGCACAAAGTATATGCTCTGATGTTTCATCATATTCCAAACAGGGGCGACACACACTGTCTTCCGATAGTCCGAGTCCCTGCATACGATGATTCAGACAACAGTGACCTGTAAGGAAGTCTGTTAGACATCGTATTTCATCCCTCCTATAGTCCAACTACTGTTCGGTTTCAAGGTTTGAAAGGTGAATGAAGGCCTTGGAGTGAGCCAATCCTGGAAGATTTTGCCAAAAGTCTTTGAATCTTCTTGCCATCCAGGTGTTCAATGTTTGTTTGGCAAAGCCTAGAGCAATGCCAATGACAGGTTCTGGTCCGATGTAGCTGCTTGCAGCACCCTCCTTTGCAAAGGAGTCAGCAGCCTTGTTGACTTCCAGGCCAGTGTGGCCAGGAATCCAGGCTTTTATTTATTTCAGGAATGGCAATAAATTGGAGTTTCCACATCTGCCTGCATTTTACTTTAGATACACCTTATTTTCAAAAATTTAAACTTGGGCTTTTAGCGAATTTACTTATTCTTTAATAAAAAGGTTTTTAAAACGCTTTTTAAGCTGTTCATTAAAATACAGCGTGTTTAATTTTGAAGATAAAAAAATTACTCATAAGTAAAATATAAAAACGCCTTTTGTGTAAAAAGCAGAAGAGATAGGTATAAGGAACCCTAATATAGTTTCGAAAGGAATCTACTTCTGCGTCAAATTACACCACTAAATACGGGGTGTTCCATTGAACTTTGAAAAGTTATTCAATTGAATGTGTGTCCAAATTTTGAGACAATTTTTTTCGCCACTCTGAATAATATTGCATTAAAAATTTCATGTGGTAGTTAACTTTACCCTTTGAGCTGAGCAGTACATTTATTAACGAGCAGCTCGTTACACGTTACAGGGTGAAAACAATTTTTAAATTATGGTCTGCATTTTTGAATTTCTCAAAATTTCTTAGAAAGGGTCAGTTTTAAGTATGGGAAATATAATAGTAACTCACCTTCATTTTGTCCATAGTATCTAAAAATATAAAAAAATATAGGGTGTTCCATAAGAAAAAATATAACTTTGGTATGTAACTTTTTTGGGAGTCACCCTATATATTTCAAAATAATTTTGAAATATGCTCCTCATGAACCCACATATGACTGTGCTAAAAGTTTTTCCCTAACTCTCTTCATTTCTCGTAGAAATACCGAGGCGAATGTGGTGGGCCACCCTGTATAGTGCGTTATTATTTTTCATTTCATGAAAATGTCAAGTATTACCTTGTTTTCAAAATACAAAAATCTCAAGGTTCTGCTCCAGAACGGTTTCATGATTTCATTCTGATATGTTGTTTTGTGGTTATTTGGAAACAACAGTGTGCCAAAAGATTTTCATAATCACAAAGTGTCAACCATAAAATGTTACAGTTACATTACTCTTTTGTTCAGCTTCTATTTCACATAGCTAAATGTTCATATTTCATACGTATTATAACAAAAAAATTATTTCTTATTAGACTTAGGATCAGCAGTTTCCTCTCAGAAACGTGTTGTTTTACAGTCTTTGTATTTCCTTCTGATACAATGAATACTTTCTGTAATTAATATTTCGATTTCAAATAACTTTATTACTAATTATATTTTAACACTGTGAAGATCTGTAATTATAATTATGAATGATATCAATTATATTTTGTAAAGAAAATATCAAATTTATCTCGGAGGTTTCCATAAATATTCGAAATGTATCATATTTTTGTTTCTATCATCACCCAAATATTTAAATTGTGTGCGCCACTGTCGGTGGAGGGGAAGTCACAGTCTATCGCAGGTCTCCTCATCCCTTAAACCCACGCGCCCTCTATCATAGCGACTTCATCATAATATGTGTGTTAGTTCGTTCATTTTTTTACCTCCATGGTTCTTATCGTATTGTATAATCGCCTTATTCTAGATGAAACATTCAGAGCTCGTGAGTCGCAGTTGCACTGCATGGGTAATCCACCCGTTAAAAATTGTGAAATGATCGGTCCAGAAATAGACGGGAGGCCAATTATCTTATCGACAGCCCCCACGACCAACCACAAGAAATAAGCCGTGAGCGCGTTACCAAATGACTCAGTGGAATTCAAGATATTTATACCCGCAAACGGAAATTGAATCTAGCTGGCGTAACGAGAGAGAAATACCGGCAGATAAGGGGAAAACAGATAAACAATCAACTGATGGTTGAGCACGCCAGGACAATAATGCATCACTCTGGTAGATACGAGTAGATACTATGTTTGCAACGATAACTAGTTTCATTTTCTAGGGCAGAAATATACGCCTAAACCTTGTAACTGGTACGATAACGCTAATAGTCAGTACACATGTTCAGCATGCAATATGGGCCCTCAATAAAAGAGTAAACAATCAGGAAAGTACTAACTGTGACCCATTATTGAAAAGATAATTTTATCAATGTGATTCTTTACTAAGTTACTTTTCATTTTGGCGCCCTCTTGCGGGTAAAACAATGTCATGAAGTAACTCATGAAATGCTTCAAAGTCTCAGACAACGTTTCGAGACTGACTCACACTCATGTATGATAATTAATAGATGACATTTCGAGCATCTACTGTGAAATAATGAAGTTGGGAGTTATTGAAATTATGCACGGTTTTCCATTCTTGGGTTCATATATTTTTTTCAATGTTTGTTGTCTTTTTATAACTTGGCACTTTATCGTTCAAATGAAGTATCATAATTTGAAATACGGGAGTTATTTTTCCCGCCGGAGGATGCCAAAATGAAAAGTTACGTAGTGAATAGACACATGGATGGATTCCTCAAAAAATGACCTTTCTAATGTGTCACCCGTTTACCCCTGTTAAGCTAGCAGAACCACATTGAATTTCTATATTTATTTTTAGGCCACAATTTTAGGCTATCTATGTATTCTATTCCAGAATTATTTGCCCTTCTTTTAACGGAGATATCAAAAACATTTTCTTGATCAGTCTACGTCATAATTTTGAGCACATTTTTTGCTCCAATTTCTGACTACCGCTGATTTTATAAGCGCAGTTTTCATAAATCTGGGATCTGAATTCTGCTAGAAACATTTTTTTAAATCAACCTACGTCATAATTCCATAAGCGCAGTTTTTTATAAATCTGCTAACTTAACGTTAAGCTAGCAGAGCCCAAAAACATTTTTTAAAATCAATTTACGTCATAATTTTAGGCTCATTTTTGGCTCCTATTCCTGACTATCTCTAATTTTATAAGCGTAGTTTTTTCTAAATCTGCTTGCTTAACGTTAAGCTAGCAAAACCCAAAAACATTTTTTTTAATCAATTTACGTCATAATTTTAGACTCATTTTTGGCTCCTATTGCTGACTATCGCTGATTTGATAAGCGTAGTTTTTTCTAAATCTGCTAGTTTAACGTTAAGCTAGCAGAGCCCAAAAACATTTTTTTAAATCAATGTACGCCACAATTTTAGGCTCATTTTTGGCTTCTATTCCTGACTATCGCTGATTTGATAAGCACAGTTTTTTTATAAATCTGGGTTCTGGGTTCTACTAGCTTAACATTATGATAGCAAAAACCAAAATCATTTTTTTAAATAAACCTACGTCATGATTTAAGGCTCATTTTTGGCTCCGATTCCTGACTATCACTGATTTTAAAGAGTAGTTTTTTCTAAATGTGCTATAGCTTAACGTTAAGCTAGCAGATTTAGAAAAAACTACGCTTATCAAATCAGCGATAGTCAGCAATAGTAGTCAAAAATGGTTACTATTGCTGACTATCTTTTTTGATCAATGTATCTACGTCATAATTTTAGGCTCATTTTTGGCTCCTATTGCTGATTTGATAAGCGTAGTTTTTTCTAAACCTGCTAGTTCAACGTTAAGCTAGCAGCACCCAAAAACTTTTTCTTGGATCAATCTAAGTCATGATTTTAGGCTCATTTTTGGCTCCTATTGCTGATTATAGCTGATTTGATGAGCGTAGTTTTTTCTAAATCTGCTAGCTTAACGTTAAGCTATTGCTGATTATCGCTGATTTGATAAGCGTAGTGTTCTATAAATCTGGCTTCACCGTTAAGCGGGCAAAACCAAATCGACTGCATCACTTTTTGGTTCTGCCAGCCTTACGGTACAGTTAGCAGAACCCACATATTCAAAAGTAAAACAACGCTCATAAAATCGGCGATAGGGGCCTAAAATAAGCCTAAAATCATGACGTATCATGAATCAAGAAAATGTTAAAAATGAAGAGCAAAATAATCTGGAATTACAAAATTAGTATAAAAATCAACTAAAATTATGGCCTAAAAATAAAGACAAATATTCAAAGTGGTTTTGCCAGCTCAAGAGGGGTCATTTGTATTTGCATTTTTTCTTATAAATGTGCCGTTAAGATATTCGATCAATTTCATTTTCGGTATACCCTAATTTCTAATTAATTTATTTCGAATACAAACATGGTACTGTCTATATTTATTATTTTTTCTTGAACTGTAGGTGGAGTATTATTTTATTTGTATTTTTTCCTCCCAGAACGCTAAAATAAATAATTATTAAAATGATTAGCCATATCTTCAGTCTCAGTCAGATAATTGTTTCCCATATTTATCTGTTTAAACACGTTCAGGTTTTGGTTGGTTGCAGAGGTTATTCACATAATTCCATATTTGATATAGTTTTCATTTTTATTCGCCATTTTCAATATATAATCTTGAAAGATAAATATGAATATTTATTTTATCGCAACATAACTATTTCTCACATTTAGGGTAAAGGTTTCAAATCAATTTTGAATATCATTCAACAGAGAAGAAACCTCTTGAAGTTTTTGTGACGTTGATCATACAAAGACAAATCACGAAAAAATAACTGAAGCCCCCTTCCAAGAAATAATCCAACCATTCTCTGCGGTCATGGGCATTTTAACTACCGACGAGTTGTATACATCTCAGCTATCGACGAAGCGATTTTTAAAATAGAATCTTCCATCGCGAGTTCCTGATAATCGCCTCAATGAAATTGTGCACTCCTCAATAAGATCGTACACTCCTCAATCTGCTTTATAAGTACCTGCCGGCCGTCTAAGTTCATTAGCAAATCATCGTGGTTGGCCTTGCAGAGTTTGTTGCACTCTGCTATATCTAAATACATAACACTGTGTTTGTGTCGAAGGTCTATTTTAATTTCCGTCCTAAGACTGATTACATATCTATATTATCTTCGTGTTATTGTCTTATTATACAGAGTGGTCCATTCACCGTTAAATTCTCCGAAACTAATGTTTTCATCTAGAGTATAAAGTGGTTAGCAGTCAAATCTTTGTATAGTTCAAGTAAACGATATAGTGCAACCTACCTTCCAAGAGCTCCCCTTTGATAATATAGTTAGGGAGCTAACTGATTTTGTCATTCAATAATCATTTCTAATTTTTAAGAATCACAATAACTATATAATATATAGTGGGAAACTAGGGACTCAAGAAAGTTAGTGAAATGTTTCACTAACTTTCTTCGAAAGCTTCTGATAATTCCTCTTCCATATTCTCTGTTTCACTATCAATTCCGTCATTTAAATCAATAATGAATTTATTTCCACCATTTATATGGAAGTGTCCAATCTCCATATAGTCTTTTTCAACTGAAATTACTTTTTTGATCCTTTTCTGTCAGTCTTCTGACAGTAATATTAGATACTTCTTCTTTTATTAGCTCTATTACCTTCTTATAGAATTTTGGAAAATTATTTTTACGCCTGATGCTTTGTTTCAATTTTCCCCAAATCAACTCGATGGGATCGAAAACACGAAAATAGGGGTAAGTCTCAGTATGGTGTGTCCATACTTTTCAGCAATACTCTCCAGGGCATACACTTTTTCAAATGTTTTTGTCTGTAAAACTTCAAGTAGTTGGTTTTCGGTATAGTAATCTTCAAAATACAAATTGTTATTCATTAAAAAACTTTGTATTTAATTTTTCCTCGAATTTTTATTCGGTACTTTAATGAACTGTCGCGAATGATAGGAAATGCTGTCAAGAACTATTACACTATTCGCATCCAAATTTGGGATCAATGTGTTTTCAAACCATTCCTCGAAAATATTAGCATCCATGTTCTTATGATAGTCCTCAAGTTTTTTCCACATAATTTCAAAGAATTCGGAACCCATCCTTTACTTCCTCCGCAATGCACAATGATTAGTCGCGATCCTTTGTTTGTAGGCATGTTAGGCGTACAGCTTGTACTCGTCATTACTATTAGTACTTGCCCAAGGACGCCACATTTCAAACAGGTAACAAAAATTTTCAGTGATTATAACTGTACCAACATCGAATTTCAACACTCAAATTGCGATCAGTTCCTGAACTGAACATTGATGAGACGGCGACGATAACCATACCTGCATTCCCCGATTTCTGTTCGTCACCGTAATATGACTTCAAATTTAATTTTACGACTCTTCAGCCAATCATAAAACTCGGTTAGTAACAATTATCCATTACGAACCGCCAATTCTAGAGTCCACGTAGACTAGTTGGCAGCAGGTTCATTTTCATGTATTGGGTTTATGGCCTTTGAGATTGCCGACAACTTACAGTGTGCACAATATCGTTCACTTTGACTATACCAATGAATTGTTTCAAAAACATAGCTGTTGTGGTTTCTGCGATAAGTGTTTGAAAAATAACGAGCCCTCACCCGAATTCCTAAAAACCACTATTAGTATCCTATTTTTCTATAGTTTTATCTGTCAATTGCCCTTTCTTTGTGTATTGTTGTCAATGTTGGGGTGTATCGAAATGAATATAAATTCTGTTGTTGCGGCAAGAATTGTGGCGGTACCACAAAACTGGCCTGCTATCTCGAATATCTGGTTCAGGGCGAGGAAGGACTACAAAAGCAAGGAATGACCTCTTTCTCCCTTCTAGTGCTTTGAGAAACCGAAGAGTTACGGCAGTTTCTCTTCGAAGTCATCTGCAAGAAGTCAGGAATATAAACCTAAGTGAGTGGACAGTTAGGAAACGCCCCTCTTCTGCTAGATTCTTTTCTAGAAATAGAGCTACTGGACCGCCGCTTTCCCGTGAACTCCGGATTGCAGGATTGAAGCTATCACGAGAACCCTTGGCATGGACAGTAGCGGTTAGGTTAGGTCAGAAATGAGTGGGTCTATTCGACCCTCCATCGCAACCCACAAGGGTTTATTGTGGCTTACACCTATTCAAACTCGACCAAATAAACCCAGTTTCTTGACGAAGCCGATTAGTTTGTATGGTAAGTGATCTTTCCCATTTGGTGGCGGATCAGTTATGGCATGGGGAGGCATATCGTTTGACACTCGTATAGTGTTAGTCCTAATCGAGAATGGGACATTGAATGCGCATAGGTACCTGATGAAGGTTCTACAAAACAATGTTTTACTAGACATACCTTTTCTTGGAGACGAAACAACATTCATGTATGACAATGCACTGCCTGGAGCGTTGCTCAGAATCTTGACGAGGTTCACGAGATTGATTTGGCCTGCGCACCGTCCGGATTTGAATCTCATGGAACATGTTTGGGATGAGC
>WOGR01001879.1:0-18706 GCA_015342045.1 Leptinotarsa lineolata | reverse complement strand
TTTTCAATATCTCCAATTTTTCGAAAAAGAATGATAACTTATGATACATCATTGAAAAGCTAGAATCTGGTTCTATTCAAAACAGAAAGAATCCAATATAGCGCCCATGAGAAAAAATAAAGTTGATGATGGTGGCCGGAAGACGAAACGTCGGATAGCAAATTTGAAAAAAACATTATGTAGCAGGGAAAAAGTGGCAATGTGGAAGTATAATTTATTTTAGAATCCTTCGAAAAATAAAGCCAGAAAAACATAAAAATCATTTTCCGAAATTTCAGTTTTTTCCGGATATCTCCGGATATACTTCAGAACTTTCTCAACGGCATATTGTTAGTCAGGTAAATGCGCAACTTTACCTCAATTCAACAATCTTCGTATCTCTGAGTTTCCGAGAATCCCAATGGTGAGGTTCGAATTTGAAACACCCTGTACAATATCTAAACGCGAAAGTCACTCAACACTCACCCATTTATCTCTGTTCCTCGGCTCTAGTGAGTCCTAGGTAGCTAACATTTGGTATATAGGTGCTTCTTAGGTCTTAGATGCATACCCACTAAGAAAGGATTTTCAAACATTTCAACTGGGGTTCCCTCCGTGGCCTGGGCAGAAAAAGGGGCGCGTTTACATATGAAAATTACCTTTTCATCACTGTTTCTCCATACCGCTATACTTTCGTAGGCTGAAATGTTATATGTAGGTTCTTTTTATATCGTAGATGTGTAATAAGGGACTTCTAAATATTCCAATTGGGGCGCCAGCCGCGGGGGGATAAAAGGGGACGTTTATTCATTCGGAATAATTTGCGGCTCTTATAGTGAAGTATTCATATTTTTTTAAATTTATCAGTTATGAGGTACTTACTCAATTCTGTATATGCTAGAAATGATTGAAATGATTTTGAAAATAAATAATGTGTCAACAGGCAGATGTGATCCTTTGAAATGTAAGAAATAATTTTGTAAATAACGTCCTCCCATATTGAATCAAAAAATTAAGAATGAATGAAGTCTGTTGAAATCTGTTTTTTGTTAACCAGTTACCGCACCCTTACGAACGAAGACTTTCAGAAGTTGATACTTGGGCGAGCTAAGGTCTCAATTTTTATAGTGTGATTCTTAGATTGAGACATGCCGTGCTCAAGTACTTGCAAAAACCATATGAATTTATCTCAAAAAGTAGTGGTATTGCAAGCTTGAGAGTTGCAAAAAAATTATAAGGAGAAGTTTTCCAAGTATTCAACATGATTGTTGATCTGTATATAATAATATTGCATAGAAAATAATTCGTAGATTCTTGTAACGTCACTATTTGCCAGATTTTCCAACCATTATGAATTAAGGACAATCAATGACAAATCTGTAGTGAAAAAATTCACATCTCTAGTAACCTATAAATAGGAGGGGGGTGCAATTAGAAGATCTCGCATAGCATGAAAAATAATGTAGGGGCGCTGCTGCTCAAAAAATGTGCGTAATTATTTAAACAACAGATTTTGGAGGTATCTGGATAGGGCAAAGGAATACAAAATGTACAGCGCCACAACTCCAAAATGTACAACGGTTTGTAGATAACCTGTATTATTGTTTGGAGGCTGGCGGTTTGAATCCATTTAATTATTGCAGTTTTCGTAATATCTTATGCCGCAGATATGCCACATTTCAAAAAGCGGCTTATCTTTCAAACAAGGGAACCGATTATACGAAAACGAAGCAGTGATGAATAGGAAATCAAAATCCCTTTTCAAAGAGGTATCACTCGACTTCCATTCCTATAAAAAATGGGGATGAAATTCTCTCTTATAGAGTTGAATATTTTGAAATAGGTACGTTGTCGATGGACCACCCTGTATTTATATTTTGATAACGAACTATCTGTTGGGAATGTAGAAAGGTGTTTACATGAAAACTTCAACTCAGGAGCTAATAACAAAAATAGGTTTGACATAACATTCACGTACACGAATTGCATTCAATATTCAAAATATTATTTTCAATATTTTGAATACTTCAGAATTATATGTATAAAAACTGAGAAAGAAAATGCGATCATTATTTGTAGGGAAAATGGTTGTGTGAAGTAAATTTTTCCATCTAGGGATGATCTACATGTTTACACAAAGTATTCTCATTTCTTTCTAAACTTCTTAGAGATAATTACATGAAGAGAATAAAAATTGGAGTTTGCCATATAAAGTAACAAATATCAATATTTCGATAAATGTGCAGGCCATCACAGATGCATCTTTTTATTATTATTCTAAATACCTAATTTTAAAAAAAATAAATACTTTTTCAACGCTTCGTCAGAAATTTTATTGACAGTTTGAATGAAGAAAAATACTTGTACACTTTACGAATATTTGACCCCTTCAGAAACTCATCTGCCCAGCTACAATGTCAGTTCGAAAATATTTGACATTCATTTGAAAACTAAATCTAGGTAATTGGATGTTCAAAGGCAATACCGACGTTTTGATCCAATTCAATCAAAGTGAATGAAAACAAATACCAAACACTTTACATATTACTAATCTTTCGAATCTAGGTGGTAATATTTTGCCGACGCCATTCCATCCTGGACCCAATTTTCCGGGTTACGCACCTCTACAGCTGGCAGCTACCATCGATCCGAGACAGTTTATGCATCCTCAAATATTCTATTGGCCCTACCCGAGTCCTCCAGTGTCTCCGACGAACTATTATCCGACGATTCCACCTCCTGGAGCTCTGCCACCTCAGCAACCACAACAGCAACTGGTACGTATTTAAAAAACTGGGTATATAACTTTCACTTCTGATTGCAGCAAATCAGAGGCGAAAGGGCTTGGTTTTATTTTCAAATTCAATTTCACACCTGAATATTTCCTAAAATAACCCATTTTAATTTCGAGTTCTACTAGTTCGGACTTCCATTGTCTAATATAATTTGAAATCTTTGCGTGAACAAATGAAATTAGAATGAATAGCTGAAATATCAATTATATTGAGCATACATATCGGTGAAACTGCCACTGAAAGTCCACATTGCCGAGCACAAAAGAAACACACAGTGAGGGGAAACCAGCGAATCAGGAATAGCAGTTTACTATTTTGATTAAAGGTAAAAAATTGTTTTATTTATTGAAAGGCACACATAAAACTAAAAACTTGGCTTCTACGGAAAAAGCGATATAACACAAAGGTGAATATACATTAAAAAAAACAAAATACACAACCAAAAAAATTCAATTCATCGGCGACACAATACGTAGATTTTATGATAAATTTATGTCAATTAACAAAACAAATTGTTACGATTGTGCCAACTGCCATCTATTCACCAATGGCAGCACCGCTCAGATGGATGTTCAAGAAAGCAAACGAAAAAGGCGAGAGCTGGCGGTAGACTTGAGAATGGACACTAAAATCCAGACATTCTATTCCTTCATCAGTGACAAAATCTAAATTTGAGTAATGTTCAAATTTCACAATTTTGAGTAACATTCTTCCGATATAATTGAAATTTTGAAGAGAGATTCACTATATATTGGATAAAAATTTAGAAGAATTATATTATTTAATGTATTACCCCTACTAAAATTATTACATTCTTCATTGTGTTCATTTCCCAAAGCAGTCATTAAATCGATTAAAATTTCAGTTAGCTCCTTTTCATTTCGAAAAAAGCCCACTTCGATGAATAATTCCTGCGAGTTTCACCATTGAAATCAATCACAGTGTCGTCCAAGTCATACAAAAAACAGGTTGTAGCCACTTTTATCATGATACACTGATAGTAAATAACGATATGTAGTAGTAGCACATTGTTTCATTTCTAATATTTGAGGTTAACTGCTCCAAAATAGTGCTTAGTATTCACTAGTGTATCGCAAATCTTTCTAATCACAAGAAAAAAGAGCCAGCACACCATCTTTCATCTGATAGACGCATCAGCTGCAATGCTGCGCCCTCTTCTGTCGTACGGATCTCTTTGTTGCATATTCAGTAGAATTAGTCTATATACAAAGGTAGCATCTCACTAATCCGGCACCATTAAAAACCAGAGGGTACCGGATTAGTGGAATGTTCGGATTACTGGATTATAGAGAAAAAAATCATGAAAAGTAAAATAGTGTCTTGTGTTTCCGTTTATTTGACATTTTTAACTACACACTATTCCCACTTCAAAACGACAGGTAAATACGTACGCACATACACGTGATGAGTTTTGAATTTAGACTGCTAGACGACGCGCATAGGCGTAGAGGGGCGAAGGAGTCGCGGGCAGAGGGTGCTATATTATTGGACGTGTCGGTCTATTGAAGTGCCGGATTAGTGAGATTCTACTGTATTTACTTGCATCAAAATCTCTCTCAATCCCCTTGTTTGTAAATTTAGCTTCTTCATTTTCAGTTGTTCTCGTTTCTTTAGTTTTTCTTACATTCATTGTCGAGATAATTTTTTGTTTTCTGTTTGCTTTATTGGCTGCACTGTTAGCTTTATTGGTGACAGTGTGTTTTATTGACGTTCAAAAGCGTTCTACGTGTATTCTTCCATCTTCTGGAATACCACCTATTTATTATTGGTGAATATCTTCGTATATATTTTTTCTATATTGGTTTCAGTGGTCCGGAATTAACTCTCATTTATATTCTGACCAAGAAATCATTCGAATCAGTATCAGGTTCTCTATATATTCGCACGTTCGTGATATATTTCTCAGATTCTTTCAAAATGGTCTAGTTTTATCTTCTTTTATTTTCATCTTCATTTCTGAAATACTGATACTTTCCATCCATTCTAAGTGTGCAGATTCTCTCTGATATTGGTTTGAATTCAGTTATTATTATTTTGCAGATACCTCATGACTGTGCCCCTTTACCGCAAATGGCCCCCATTCCAACTATAGATGCTAGATTTATGACCGAGAATATGCTCAGACCTGACTCTGATAAGGAAGCCAGGTCCAACGTGCCCCACAATCAGTACGTAGAGATTATAATTTGAAGATTATTAGTTGAATTAATAGGTGGCGTCATAAATTATGAGCTTCCTAAGGAAACTGGTCGCTATATTGAAATCCAGCTACATCTTGACCTTGCTGTTATTGAATCAGTTATAACTGTATTCTGTCAAACCCACTCTATCCTCGCATAAACAACCAAGCAGTGTTTTTAAGAAGATCTGATTTGGTACAAGAGGAAGGAGTGAGGTTATGTCAAAAATTAATCGCACAGAGCATGCTTGGGATGTACTCTAAATTCAACATAGCAATAACTTTCCAACCAAAACTTAGTTTTGTTATTACAAAATACGTTAGATAGAAACACTCTAGTGACAGATTATTTTTATTTGCACATATCAGATTCATCTAGTTGTATAGATACAATCATATATAAATAATAATTATTTAAAGTAATATATCACAGATTAATATATTTAATTGTTAATAACATACATATTTATGTTTGAAAATATGATCATAGTTATCCTCAGTTGTCCCAAGTAAAAATACGTCATTGTAACAGAATTTTAGTATATTGAATAACACGTGCGAGGAGCTCAACTTAAAGCACGAGTGTTTGCAACTCTCCCATTCAGCTCATGTTGAAAACTGAACGAGTGTTTTAAAGTTTTAACGTGTGTGTTGCACGACGAGAACAAAGGCTTTCACGGCCTAAGTCATGATTGAAGAGAACAAAATCCAGGCTAGTAGGCCGTTGTCGGATGAAACGTTTCGTCTGCTATTGCGGCAGACATCATCAGTAGTATGTTCGTTGACTGCTTGGACGAAGCTTATATCCCGAAGTCTCAGCATCGACAGACTGACGATCTATATATTCACTGGTATTTATAATTACAGGGATGGCGAGGCGCCTTTGCAGAGCATTTGCATGGACGCCTCGTCATTGTTCCTACCATCAGCCTTGTCACCATCCCCATCAACACCCCCACCACCCTCTGAAATTATAAATACCAGGAAACAAGTAGCTCACGAGTCGGTCGATGTTGAGATTCCGAGATTATTACCTTGGTTCTCACAGTCACTAATGATGTCTGCCGCATTAGCAGACGAAACGTTTGTTACTTGCTTCCATTCGAGCATGGCCTACAAGCCTGAATTTTGTCCTCTTTAAAAATGGGCACTTTCATTACCACTTTGAAATATGAGATATGGAAGCATGTCATTTTGGGACCATTATTTAACTTTTTGTTGTCATAAACTTTTGGAATATTCATAGTTTTTTAGCGATTTGCTCGCAAATGAAGATTTGCATTTTTGGCGTGGCTTGTATTTCTGTATTACTCATTTCAATTTCTGAGTCAGAATCCATATTGATCATTTGCGGTATTCTTCAGCAATCAGAAATTGATAATTCACTAACCCATATTGAAATCATTAGATTGATAAAATATATAACGGGTTCTAGATCTGCCAAGGAAAAGAGTTAAACGTTATAATTTTCTATTATATGCAAGTAGGCATTTCTTTACTGGTTTCTAGAAAACAAATAAATTATAATTGTGTAGTAGATTTTTACAGAAAATTCGAGGGGTTTTTCTTGGGACAGCTAGGACGTTTATCGTAAGTTTGCTTCTGAGAGAAATTCTAAAAATATGGATGTTTATTCTAACAAATTTCAGTAATTTTAAAAAAATTATTTTGACACGCTACATTTCAACGTTGTATCTGATTTTTCGCGGGACCGATGACAGATCAAAACAATACAAATGTCGGCATCTTTATTAGAATATTTTCCTATCCAGTTTGACGTCATACATTTTAAAATATTTTAAATAGTATTTGTTTTAGGTGAAAATTTTATTGTTCTTCTAATTGAATGATTTATATAATTTAGGAAGTTATTTGATTGAACAACAAAATTGCCTTGTCTTCCAATTTAGAGTAGATATTGACAGCCGTTTCGCACTAATTTTGATTTGGTGTGGCACTGAAAATTTTGATTAATTCTTTGATATTACTTTCGAGATTGTGGACTTTTGTTATCGCATTCACCTTTTCAGATATTGATATGGTAACATTCTGATATTATCAGTGAATTACATTCAATATCCACATACCAAAGTTTTCAGTGATATGCCAAGTTAGATTCCGAGTCCTTATATTCCAGTAATGATGAGAGAAAAAATGTATATTTTCAGAGCGGAGTAATGGGACTTGAATCCTAATTTATTCTACAGGCATATCTGTTTCTCATTACGGTACAGTCTTGGTGAGTTTTCCTTATCTTCTGTTTGGAATATTACTTAAACGAATTATTTTGAATGTATGTACTCATCAAATGCGATATGATTCGCATTGATCTTTTCAGTCTAAAACGAGATTTTTTATAATTAACATCGAGTTTAGACATCCTGAGGGAATAAAAGCAAATGCAACTTGCGGAAATAGGCGCGATTTATTATTTTATTATTTTTCATTTCTTATGAAATAGACTGTATTGTATCTCTATTTCTTAAATTAGATGTGCCGTACTGATGAACGTGATTTGCCTTTATACAGGGCCTCCATAAACAGAAAGCCTCGCCTATACTGCTTAATTTTTATGTGATTTAGCTGTTAGTTAAAACTAGTGTAATATTTTTATTCACAACGAATCAGTTACATTAGTAACAACAAAATTGCCTTCAAAGCTCAAAAGCAACAGATAATGTTACATGTGCAATAATATAAGATATATTTTGAATTTATGAATAAGTGATATGTAAGACGACTTTATTATATTTCATGAAATCCAGTTTCAATTTTGCACGTAGTTCGTGATTTTCCTATTTGTTTTCATAACTTCATTGACTATTATGCAACAGATTTTGTTGGAACAAGATGCAGTCATGATATTGTTTTATCATATTTGGTAGATTACATATATCTTCCTGATATAATTTAGTCGAATTAGTACCTATGTATACTTAAAATTAGTTTATCTCAATGACATTATTATTAAGTAACTTTGATTAGTCCGTAAGCCTTTGTTACTTTTTTATGTGATTCATATTTTTTGTTCCTCGAGAACAAAATAGTAACTATTTACTTCTGAATGTTGAACAATACAGTATGTTCAAAATAATAAGTGAAAATATCTTCTAGGTAAATAATTACTTGAACTTCCTTTTCTGATTCACACGTAGAATCGAAACTAGAAATTTGAACAGAGAATTTTGAACAGATGCATTTGAACAGATATGTTCGCTGATATTCAGTATGATTTTAATATAGGTGAAGAATTAATTACATCAAGTCAACAATCTGAAACGAATTTCTGTTTTGTCTACGTTTGATTCTTCCCACTCTATTATCCTGTTTTTGTTTTCATGTTACAATGAATAATTATTAAAATTATCAATTGTTAAATTGAACTTTATTTTTTCATCCTCATACATTCAAGTTTTTCTGACCGAAAAGTCTTTTCCTATTAGGTCTTTAGAGGGCATGTCGCTGAATTTTCCATTAACCACTCTGCAATCCGTGAGGCAAGTGATCAATGGGTCTGATAATTGGGTGCTCTCAGTTAACGCAATAATGGCCGAAGACATTATATTCTATCAACGACTTCTATAATTAGAAAAACCTGTTCAACAGAATAGTCTGGTTGAAGTCTAGTAGTGCGAGATATTTGTTTCAACTCATATTTTCAGAAACTTGCCATTCAAATTTTGTAAACTGAGTACTTTGAAGGTCTTGGTGCTATTATTGATTAAGAAGTTATTTAAAGAGACATTCCTTGCGATGCCCTGTGAGAACTCGCAGAATTTAGTGAAGCGTCACATTGCTGCTTTGTGTTTTGAATTTATCAGGGATTAGAATAGGATTCAATAGCGGATTCAATATTCCACAAAGCATAAGACAAGTCTATATCATATGACTGCCAAAAATGGTAATATAGCACCTGGCAAGGCTGCGTTGTATCCGGACGTATAGTATGGTGGACAAGCTAAAACAAATGTTTAAGGTACCTCGTCTAAATCTAAGGTACCTTGCTATACAGACCCTATCAATGTTGTCAAGATTCTCCATTCCATTCTTCTACGAGTGACAACTATAGACCAGGGTGAAAAGACCACCCGTCCTGAAACTTCGTTGAACCGCATGGTCCTCGACATCAGCCCACTTGACCTGAGAAAATCAACACATTGGATAAGCTGAGGTCTCGATGCTTTTGATGAAGATCCCATGCATCGACTCATTTTCACGTAGCTATACAGATATAGTTTAAGAACTTCGTCACATCAGTGGTCCCCCGCGTAGTTGCCTTAAGCTGAACCACCAAATACTTGTATCTGTATTTTTGTATTCCACTCTCATCTGACATATGGCATACTCTATTGGGGTGTGCAAAAACAAGTCCTCAAAATAATTGCTAGAGCACCATGCAATGAACCGTGCTTTAACAATCTTAAAAAAAGAAAAAAATATGCCAGAATCCTCCATTACATTTTTCATGCTCTTATGAAGAAACATACATATAGAAGTACATACTTTACTTACTCTGATATCCATATTAACCCCACTAGATCGGCGGATAAAGTCAGACAAGCCTTGCCATTCAAAATGCTGGTTTCAACAATGTTCCAGCCACACTTTTCTGCATCTTGAAAATGGCTGCAAAGTCGAAGCCGAAACGTCGACCAATGCAAAACTTTGAGCGCGGTTCAATCAGAAATTCAGATATTCAAATTTCTAACCGCGGAAACCTATTTGTATACTCATCTGGTGGCGTTTCGAATACTTTATCCACCCTCATAATGAAACCTACCATCAATTTTATATTATCATATTGATTTACAGCGAAATACGAATTATGACTACAAACTATAATGTTTTAATTTAAATAGGTTGGATAAAGAAAATGGATATTCTCCAAAACGTCACCTGATGATACACATTTATTTTCATATGCAGAATTTTATGAATTAGAGTTACTGTCAAATTAGATTTTATTTTCAAATGCAGTATTTTTGCCCTTTCTATATTCATATTCATTATATTATTAAATTTAATATTATGATTATTCAATAGATCTGTAGAAGGTAACAATCCTAATAAACTATTTCAAATATAAATTGTCCTTCTCAAAATAAAATATTCAAACAAAATTGTTTTCACGATATTTCAATTGTCTTTGCATCATACAGAATATATCATTGGAAAATTTATATTATTAACCCCCAGTCCGGCGCCTTTTAATAATAACTTCAACACAATATGATATGTCCTCAAAAGGCATTGCGGGTAAAAATATCTCAGTGACTTTCTAGATGAGTTGCAGTGCCACTTGCTTGAGACGATTATGTTGCTTTTTTTATGTACCGGCATGTTTGTATTCTTGATATTCTTTCACTCTGTCATTTCTGGATAGAGTATAGTGGTGAATAATTGAGGGTCTATTGACTAACCGACCTATGGAGGTACCCAAATTTCTCAATTCCATTCCGCGTGTATAGAAACAAAACAATACGTAAATAATCGGAAATTGTTCAAACATCCGAATATCATTCGATTACACTCCAAACTGAATCCGTTGAATTATATACCAAAAAATCATGGTACGATGCCTGCCTCGTTCAAATTCAGTTACCACTTTCCCAAAACTCGCTTTCCCGGGTTGCCCAACAGGCTGTTTTTGCACAGAACTAATACCACTTCAATGGAATATTTGCTGTCTACATCATGCACGCGGCATTTCTATCAAGCGTGCCGCGCTTATCGCTTCGCAACTTTCATCCCCGAGACTGGCCGCGTTTTCAGAATTGCTAGCATTAGTTGTGCACCAGGCGAGGGGGAGATTCGATCGTCTGAGTTTCTAGTTAATTTGTGTGTTATGAGTGAAAACTGCGATGGAATCATCTAATAATGTGAGTATGTGAAATACTGATTGATTTTTATACCATTCCGACAATTTTATTTAGTGCCTTATTGATTAGTTTCCTCATATACTTGAAGCTTATTTTAGACAATTGAAATATGGTCTTTAATTATTTCTTATCAATATATTCAAAAATCATCATTTGGATTGTGGAATTGGTCTAGGAATTTCAGGAAAAAATAAATAAGCGGAGTTTGTTTAGTCGTAAAAGAGTGTGGTTATTTTGAAGACACGATGTGTTGTAAAATTTAAATCAAGAGAGCAATTGAATTTAAAGAGTGTGCCGAAGACCCAGTGAAGTATCAAGTTTCTTAAGCTGTGTTTTTTGGAACGATTTCGAATCCCATCATTTGATATCTCTTCAACTTTTCATCTCGTTAAAGTCGACAGAATCTTTGGATGAAGTGGTGAGGAACGCGAAATCGAAGATAATTTGCCGAAAAACTTGTTCATATTGTCGTTTTGGTCTTTCTTTGGTATACATTATCCTACTTATTCTACTGATACCGGTTGGTATGAAAAAACATCCCCAAAATATGACTCCGGAGTTTAAGTCAATTATTTTGGAAACGACTGAATTACTTGAGATTGACCTTTCTGATTTTGGACAGATAGTATTACCAAATAATATATTTAAATTCCCAAGAGTAACATGTTTTAGATCTAGTCGTAACTTTGACATGAAAATTGAAAAAGTCTTTCTCTCTCTTAACCCTCAGGTGGATTTGTTTCAAATATAAAAATTATTCCTTTCATTCTCATTTTAAATTCATACCAAGCACTCACCATCTTCAAAGCATCTTACGAGGTATTGCGTACGACATAACTCATTCTTAATAACGTCTTTCGTACGGTATCAGACATCATAATATATTGGGTCTGAATATCCGTCAACTAACCCAAGTGAGAGTAATATAATGATAATATGTTACGTGATGTTTTTGTTCAAGACAATTAAATTACAATAGGGTTGCCGAAAATCAAAAGACCACTAACATGCCCGACTAGGTCAGTGGGTTGCACCAAATCGTGGGTGCAGTTAATGTAAGAAAATTGATGTTATTAAAAAGGAAAGCGCCACCAATTTTTTGTCGGCCAGATAAAAAATCGGAAAACTGCCCAGTTATTGGGGAAGCCAATATTGAAAAAAAAAGAATTGAAATATCTAACTTCTCTGGAAAAGAATACTACTAGTTGCAATGAATAGGGGAGTTTTTTGCAACTAAAAAGAAAAAAATACAGTGAACCTTCTGTTTTGCTAATTTCTCACTTCAATTATTAGATTACCATTACCATAATACAGTTAATAAAATTTGCTAATATGTGACGTCACGTAAAAGCTTCTCAATAGGGTATCTTGTACATTTCAATATAGAAAATAAATAAACACCAGCAAGTCTTTTTATTCAATTGACTTAGTCTAGACTTAGCTGCTTTTCGGGTGCTCCTTCTCAAGCTGCAAGGGAATACAGACCGATCCTGCAGTATTGGTGGATACGGACGTAACAGGAATCCGTTAATATTCTCAATGATTATCAGTAAAGGTAAGGTCAAGAGAGTGAACTGACAATCGTTTTCAATTTTTCAAATTCAAGCTGATGCAGATACGTGGTTCTTGAGGATAATCTAACCCCCTGAAGAAAAATATTCCCATGAGAATATTTCAGTAATCAAAAAGTGAGAGAAATGGGGCAAAATTTTTATTACGAGTCCCATAGCTGAGTTGAAAAAGGTTCTATGAAAATACTCTACTAACCTCCTAATAATCGAGGATGTTTCCAACACAAAAAAGACGAAGATCGTCCTCAGGAAATTGGGTGGAAATAGTGACTATTTGCCCTTCAAAAATCCTGTTTTTGCAGCGGTGGTTTCCAATACTGTCTCAAAATACTCCAAACTTCACAATATCAAAAAGGAAACACAATTGGCTAAAAATTCGAAAATCCCTTCTAGGTATCTAGCTAGCGAAATGATTCAACCAGGCAGTCACTTCATACAATGTTGTGTGTGAGGAAAAAAAATAACAAAACCTCTTTGCAGAGTTTGTTTGTGCCAGAGGCGGGTTAGGAAGGTTTTAAATACACATAAATGCGCATATGGAAACGAATAAACTATCCGATTATCAAGGATATAATAATGTTTAATTTATGACAAAACAAAATCGACCGTAACAGATATCCATAATAAAAAATGTAAAAATTTTATAGTTTTTTTTTTAATAACATGACAAAAAAATTTATATCATTTCTATGAAATTATACCTTAAGAATATAATCCTGTAGATAAGGACATTCATTGAACTAATGTCTTCACAAAACGATAATAATGATTGAGAAATAGTATTTTTGTATGATGGATTGTACATTTTTTGTGGAAATCCCTCTTGACTGACCTATGAGATATAATTGACTTGTAATGGTCACATCTTTGCGATTTCATATGAATTTATATGGTGATGTAATTCAATGCTCGTAGGTGGGGGTGGTTGTATCATTTTCCACTTTGTAAAATATCAATGGGGATGATGATATTCCGATTTTGTTGAGATTAAACGGCCAATGACTACCCTCAACGAGCGCAGTATAGTTTGTTGTTGCGCAGTTACGCTTTGCGCAGTATGGCTTGGTTCGGCGTACTATGTATCAGTTTCGCTAAGCGCAGTTGGTCAAATATGTGGCGGTTACGCATATATAGACTTGTTCAAATGAAAATAATCTAGTTGCAGTCAATATGTCAGATAACACGACATTCAATACATGCGCGGTGAAGAAACCAGTTCCCCAACAAATGGGGATTTTAGAACAGCAAAGAACGATCGAATCTAATATACATATATGGGCTCCGTTTCGAAAATTGATATGTTATTGGCGATACCCCTGTACAATATGAAAACGATGAACTTGTTATAAAAAACGAACATTTCAATCTTACTACTACTTCAACTATTATTGAAACGTGTTCCTCGACATTCTACAGCTAACGACTTGATTGTATACAAAAATATTTTAATAATCACCAATGCCCACAAAGATATAAATCCAATGGACCAGTGAACGCCAACCGCTCATGGAAGTATCGAAACATATCATTATTGTTTCTTCCAGAAAGAAGAAGGAATTCTCAACGCAAAACCCACAGTGAGCAGCGCATAAAGAATACAAATATAAAAGCTCACAGTTATGTTGATGACGTAGAACAACAAGGTAATTCGATGTCAAGCAGTTTCAAAAGAGAAAATTAAATAATAGTGACTCATAGATTATGTAGAGGCCCTCTTGTATTCAATAGATATTAAATATCGCTCATTTAAAATGTGTTTTATTCCAATCACAGTTTTTACCAAGAACCTCTTTTTCAAATAATGAGGATGAATAGCGGAAAACGTTTTTATCTTCTCAACATTTGTAAATGCACACTCACCAACTTTTTATCAACCCCTTTTTTGAATCAGATATAAAAATCATTGATCAATGTTATATATTAACATAATTATTCAAAACTCATTAGGGAATGCTATTTCAGATCGCTAATTAATATTCAGTACAATCAGTCCTTATAGTTGTAGGCTCCCATTCGGGAAATGTGCTGTATATGGTTTTTTTGTAGTTCTGTAACGACATATATCAATAAAAATATTCTGAACTGAACAAACAAAAAATATTATATGAAAGATTGAACAAACTCTTTGCGTATTTTGTGAACTGAAAAATGTATTGAAACACTACTTTATATGAATGGAATTTAGCAATAGAAATTTTCGAACGGAGCAGGGAAAAAAATTAGTGCATCGAAACACGACTTTGGTACAGTTACGCATATAGACTTGTTGGAGTGAAAATAATTCAATAAAAATGTTAGAACTAAACAATGAAAAATGTTGTATTGAAACCTAACTTCATATGTATAGTATCATGTTCAATTTTCGAGTTTTTGAAAATTGTCTTGAATAATCGTATCTAAAAGGATGTGAAAAAGACATATAAAGAACTAGATAAAATGCAGTTCGTTGATAACTTTCAAGTAACAACTTCTCTAGATGAAAAACCATTGTTTATACCTGACTTTTATTAGGGAAAGACGGGTTCTTCTAACACATTCAAAAAAAACCTGAAGCTATCAAATTTATCAAATGAATTTATGAAACAAGTTTAGTTGTAGCTGTGTAAAACAGGTGAATATAAAAGCCATTAATGGTAAAAGATGATAAAATTAAACAATTGGCTAATGGATCACCGCTACGAGGTCTGAAAATGATTAAAGTAAATCTCCATAGGAAAAACCATTGGATTTTGAGCTAGAAACGGTTTTTTAAATTAAATGGCGTATTTTGAGACACCCTGTACACTTTGAAGAATCGAGCGGTAAAACGATAGAACCCAGTTAAACTGTCATGTTTTCCTACACCCTGTACACATTGAAGAATAACATGGTAAAACGATAGAGCCCCGTTGAACTGCTATGTTTTTTCTTGAATGACTCAATTTGAGACACCCTGTACACATTGAAGTCATGGTTTTTTCTTAGATGATGAAAAACCCTGTATATTTCGATGGCAATAATTTTTTTCTATTACGTTGGCAGCCATGATTTTTTTTTAACGTCCGTGGTCATGTTTTTTCTTTAATCCAATTTTTTGTTCATTATTACTATTATACCGTTATTTTTGTAATTCAGCCATGCCTACGTATTTTAAAACACCCTGCACACATGTCATGTTTTTTTCTTAAACGATATATGGCAGCCATGTTTTTTCTATTACGTTGGCAAATATTACCCTCCCGCGTGTTTTCTTCACCCCCACTCCCTTCCTTTCCCACCTAACACGAAAACAAAAAACGTATGTGACGTATTTTGAAATGTCATTGCTGAATACCCTCATTGCCCCATTTTCAAACGTTTCTCATTAGAATCGCAAATTAAAACGTTGGGCCCCCTGGCATGTTTTTTTCTTGAATGAGACACCCTGTATACATTAAAGAATCACACGCTAAAACGATAGAGCCCCGTTAAACTGTCATGTTTCTTAAATGATGTATTTTGACGCACCCTATATATTTCGCTCAATGCCTGTTACATTGTCGCCATGTTTTTTCTAAAATGATGTATTTTGAGACACCCTGTACACACATCGAGGGATCGCGCGTTGAAATATTACAGTCCTGTTAAACTGCCACGTTGTTTTTTTCTTAAATTATGCAGTTTTGACGCACCCCTGTGTACTCTACTCAATGCCCGTTACATTGCTGCCATGTTTTTTTCTGGCAGCCATATTTTTTTCTTTAATACCACACACACACACACCTTGTATATTATTGTTTTCATTCCAAGCGCACTCGAATCGTGCGCTTCCAAACCGCGATAACGTTGCTCAATTCTCAGTTTTCGATATTTTAATTTCTTCTGGCTGAAAAATCCATTTGAAAATTATAATGATTCTCAACACCAAAATCTAAATAAAATTTGAACCTCTCACGCTAGGAACGCGATCGAAGTATCAAACGATAGCTACTGATAAGATCCATCAATGCTTCTTAGAAGAAAGCTTGATTTCCCTAGCTAAATAACTTAAAAGGCCGTTTTCTGTAAAACCAGCCTTTTCCCTGTTTGGAACAACTGAATACTACTGATCTTGCAAAAAGATTTTTCTAATACTTAGGAAACGATATTCCACATCTTAATTTTCATAAACTAAGCAGAAATATCATGGAATATTGGCATTTTCCCCATTTTCCAGCTGTTCACTCTGAGTGGGGAGAGCTTGTACTGGAGCTCGCGAAATCGATAAATCAGTTTTGTTTAGGGACAAAATTGTCCTCCGTAAGGGTTTGGTTGGGCTTGTGAGGGGGCGTGTTCGGCTACCCCGCATCCCTCACGTCCGCTTACCCTACGCCGTAACGGCCGGCTGGCCTCCCAGACCTGAGTCCTAGGGATTTTAGCTCTTGTCTGGGTACGACAGGGAGTTGGTTTCGTTCAGCTAGCTCTGGGTTCCTATGTTCGTCGTCGAACCTGGTTTTCGGATACTGGCCCCGTCATAAAGCCACTCCCAAGTCCCTGTTGACTTCAGGGTGACCCCCTGACCTACCTCCACCCCCTAGACCTTCCACTAGGGCGCCAGTCTCTCGCTCGTACCAAACGCGCGACGCGCCTGTGCGCTGTGCGTTCGCTTCCCCAAAACCTCTAAGGGTTTCCTCCTGGGGGCGTCCCGACGCATGGCGTCGCGGAGTGTGAATCTCGATGTCCATATCGACTTCTTTATCACTCCATAGACTCCTGGTCGGGGTTAGCAATGCTGTTGTCTCACGTGGTTGACGTATACAGGGTGACTGTACACCCTGTATACGTCTGGGCTGAGTGTATGCACATACGTGGGTAACACCTCCTCCATTCAGGCAAAAACAACGCTTCCAAAGGTTGTACTTCCGCCGGTTCGTGCTTCCGGTTAAAAATTTCACTTTGCTTCGCATAAAAGTTGAAATGAATTTTCGGTTCTGTGGCCGATCTCAGCATAGGGTATATGGTCTGTGATAGGGATCGCGCCGACAGATTTGGCCTCGCGCGGAGCCCTAATTGGGACGCGCTCTGGGTCCTGGTGTTTCCCTCTCGAGAATTTTCTTTTTTTCTAACTGCAAACGAGCCGACAGTGCCAGGGGTTTGTCGCTCTGCGACCAAGGGCGAGGTACTGGTGTCCTCGTTTTCGAAACTCAAACGTGTAGCAGGAGGCAGCCATCTCCGCTGGAGTTCGCGGAATACTGTTTCCAACAAAAACAGATTCTAGGGGGTTTCTGCGCTGCTTCGTAGAAGTCGCACTCAGGCGGCTGAAAATGTTTTGATAAAAATTCCGGTTGGTCGAAGTTTCTGACCTTGCGATGTGGCACTGTCGTATGGCTTACAAGTTCCGCTCGCGTTTGTCTTGCCCTAGTCTGCATTTCGGTTTTAAATTTCCCTAATATGACTCTGACTGGGTAATTGGCACGGTTTTTCTTAGATTTTAAGTTCACCCTTGGTTCGCGAAATTATTTTCCTAACAAAGGCCTACAGGGTGAACTGAGCTAGTCTTTAGGAGCAAGGAACCTAACATTTGAACTGCACCCTAGGATGAGGGCCGCTCGCAGGATTTGGGACACAGGTTTTCGATGCACAGTAGAGGGTCCCAACGGTTAAGTTGAGTCGATAGCCCGAAGGACTGATATAATGATGTCTTGACCTCATCGAATTTAATCCCGAGATGTATCTCATCCCGTTAACAATGCTAGGTTGGGCCTGAGATACGTGGGATAGAGCAACTTTAGTGAGGACCTGCTCTTCCTTGGCAGGATTTGGGCTGCTTTTCTCTGGCGGAGTGCCAAAAGGAATCTGGACAGACTAAGGTATGGTTAGACACCTCCAAAAAATATCCAATCAAAAATCCGCTCCTTGTTGACCTCTATTCGGTCCTGAAAAGAACCAGAGTTTCAACTTTCCAAAAAGTTCCTCGAATTCCATCAAATAACTGCACTCGAAAATCCTCGAAAACTCCTAAACCACAATTTGTCTCTATTCAGTCCTAAAAAGAACTAGAGAAGTAAATAGGCTGCAACAGTTGTAAAACATTCCTAATGGAGATTTTACATGGGAAAACAGGGTGCGTCAAAACTGTATAATTTAAGAAAAAAACAACGTGGTAGTTGAACGGGACTGTAATATTTCAACGCGCGATCACTCGATCTGTATACAGGGTGTCTCAAAATACATCATTCATGAAAAAACATGGTGACAATGTAACAGGCATTGAGCGAAATATATAGGGTGCGTCAAAATACATCATTTAAGAAACATGACAGTTTAACGGGGCTCTATCGTTTT
>WOGR01001878.1:0-18707 GCA_015342045.1 Leptinotarsa lineolata | reverse complement strand
TCCAACGTCCTTCGTGGTATTAGCCAGGGGAGTAGTTGTTTTCTGATAGGTGTCAGTCCATAAATCTACTGTGTAGGTGAGTTGAGACTGGCCTGAACGAATTGTTCATTTAGATAATTTACTTGAAGACTGGATATAAATCAAATCATTTGAAGGAACGCTTCGTTCATGTCAGTCTCAACCATTAACTTACTTAGGGAGTTGAGACTGACCTGAACGAATTTTTCCTCCAAATGATTTGATTCTTGAAACGAATATAAAACAACATTGCCGACTTTTTACGAACGCAATGTAGATTGGTGTGAAAGACACGTAATTTTCATTAATATGTCAACGATTAGGTTTCTGTTATACAACTGATTTTTTTTAAATTTTACTTCACAATGTTCAAACAGTTTTCATTTAATTGCACAAAGTAATCATTTACCTTAAAGCTCCATCAAAACATTCCTAAATACTTAAAAAAAATAATTGAAAGCCTATGTATCCAATCTTGGAATAAAAATTATCTATTATCGTTACACAAGCTGTAATGAAAGCAGGAATGAAGTCAACATTGACTCGAGAACTTGAGAAAATAGAACACGACGAAGTTGGTGGAATTTGTGGATACTAGTTCCCATTCGAAAGACGATATTAATGCGGTAAAAAACTGAATTGCTAAACATTTCAAATATGTTTTTCTCTGAATATCTTGAAATTCAGAATCTGAGTCTGCTCACATCTGAAACAAATCACCAATAATTTAAAATTGTTGCAGGCGACCAATTTTGATACTTATTTGTGAAATTTGTGTTTTTCATTAATAATGATGGATAAAAAATGGGATAACAAAAACATGGCTGCCATTGAAGTTTAAAAGGTGTGTCCAAACATGGCTGCCATCAGGGTATACAGGGCGTGACAAAATACATCATTTAAGAAAAAAACATAACGTCAAATGTGTATAGAGTGTTTCAAAAACATCATTCAGGAAAAACGTATTGGTTCAACGAGGCTCTGAAGTTTCAACGTGCGATCCTAATGAGAAACGTTCGTTTTCGTGTTTGACATGTCATTTGTCAAATGTTAGGTGGAAAATGGAGAAGTGGGGAACGAAAACACGCGGCATTTGGGACTATTTAGGGATTTCGGAACGTTTCCGTGTAGCTGTTTTCATTATCATCATCAGGTGATTAGGTTAGGTAAAAAAAAATAAACCATTTTGAATATTTATTAAACATTTTCATTTCGGTAATATATCAGAAAGCCATTTGTATAGAACATTTACGTTTCGAAGACTGCAATTATATTTGGTTCGGTTGTGAATGTGATGCATAAAAGGTGAGGCACCTTTGTTATTGTTGTCGAATGTGGGGACCATCCACGTCGTATTGTCATAGTTTTACAAAATCACAACTCGTTAAAGTATATCCAACTCGTGCAATTTGGCAGTTAGATAGTAACATTTTTGATGGTTCCGCACATAAACGATATCAACATTTCGTAGATTTTCCATGAAGATGACGTCCAATTGATTATATTCTACAAAGCCAGATGAATACCTCAATCCGTGAAAGTTTCGCTCCAAGTAACAGGTGGTACGGCAATCTTCTTTACTCAAACAGGAAAATGTTTTGTTTGGTAGTAGTAAGTAACTACATTGAATTCCAATCCTAAAAGCTATCTTCTTAGGATGGAATTGTTGGTCGATGATGAAACCCTGAATATCTACAACAGCTATACTCATGTTGACTCTGCGATTGATACTAAAGTGAAATCACATGTTCAGTTCCATTTCTTGATAATTTCGCTGAATGGGAGGTGTTTAATGATAGTGTAGTGCACGATGAAGCAATAGGCTCCAGTATTTTGTAGAAATCCAACGGATGCTTAGATTTCAAGTTTTAAATCAACACTTGAACTTTTGATGCTTTCATCTCTTCTGGAACAATCGATGATAAATAGAGATTTTTGCGTGAAATCGGCGATAGTGATGAGAGGGTTATGTTGATTGGCCATTTTGTAGCTAAGACCGAATTGTGCTTGCAAATAATTCATTTTTGCAAAATTCATGTGCATATCTTCTTTGGGATAATTTTCGACATTTAGAGTCAACGTTATATTGGTGATATTCAAATAATGGAATTATGTTGAATTATTGTTGACTTTGGTGAAATCACGATCTTTTTGGAACCATAAAATCACATAGCGAGGGCTTTCGAGAAACGAGGAAGTCTTGGCGACCCATATTCCATTTTTTGCTTCTTGTGTGAGAGCAGGCAGCATATGGAGTTCCCATTTTATGAACGGTATGAGAGTAGGAGTGTCAGCTTGGGTAACTTTTGAAAGTTGCAAATTTGATATTTTCGATGATCAGCTCAAAGTATCGTACTGATTCCACTGAAGGTTTGAGATTACCAAAACTATCAAAATATTGTACAGCATTGCCGCTTTTAATGCAAGCTACCAAATGAGTGCCTGCATTCAATTGAGAATCTAAGTTCAACATAGCACATACTCGCAGCCAAGGACGACAAGTTGGCAACGCATCACGCATAAAGACTCCACAAAAATGTGGTATTTTTAATTGATGGACACATTTTTGAATTTCTGAATCATATAATGCTCTATGGGGTAGCTTCAGTAAGAGTTTTTTCTCTGCTTTTTCGAATGGAGACCTCGCCTTTTGTTGCGTTGAAGTTTTTCGTTTCAGATACAGACCAAATCCCTGAGGTGTTTTGCGCAAGTACAGGCCAGAACACAAGTGTTCCATAGCTTTATTGTTACGTTGATCTTCTTCGAGTTTCTTTCTGGCATTTTTTGCTTCAATCACGGTTTTTGCGATAGCAGTCGCTCCTTCTTTCAATGAACCCTAAGCTAAGAGGCCTGCAAATATGGGTATAAGTGATAGGATTCCTTCGGATTTTGCTTCGAATGGAATAACTCTCGGTATATGTATCTTCTTATGTCCTCCAGCTTTATCGACGGCCATTTTTGCCACCTTAAGAGCCGATGACGAGGATTTCTTCACGTCATTCGTCGTGGGCTTCCAATTTTCGATTACATGTTGCAAAATGCTGTGTTGAAATGATTTCACACTCCCCATTTAGTCTAGTCAAGAAGTGCTTTTTTTCGAACTTTTTTCGGCAGTCTCCTAAAATTATGTTTGAGGTGTCATTCGATTCGGAATAGCGTCTAGAAAGTTTATGGAAATAGACGACTCGGAAATGAAAATTTCGAAAGTTATAAACAATTTAATGGAAAATAAAAAATTGGTTTAGTTTTTTGAAAATATCTCAAAAACTCATTGAGACTTTTGAAATCGAAAAAAAGATTCGAAAAGAAAAAGAAATTTTCTATGAAAAAGTCATAACTTACGGAACTGTAGGACCAATATTTATGATTTTTCCAGAGCCCTGAAAATGAGCTCGAAATCGAGTGTTTAGCCGCGCGTAAGCCGTGCCTGTTTGGGCCATTTTCTCAAAAAAAGTTTTCAGCATATAAAATATATAAATTAAGAAATGAAAAACTCCAGGCATACACTCACAAGATGAATGAACAACCATTCTCAAAAAATTTCTAGACGCTATTCCGAATCGAATGACACCTCAACTATTATTTTCGGAGTCTGCTGAAAAAAGTTCAAAAAAAAGCACTTCTTGACTAGCGTAATACCTAATTTCCATTTGAACTTCATAACTCCGGTGACAAGGAGAGCGATTGCTTTCTCGCCAAGTGATGCGTCATGAGATTTCACTCAATGCCACGCCTCTTCTTCCAGATCTTCATCGGCTCCATGTCGAGCTTCAAGAGACATATCTTGCGAATATGCCAAGTCGTGTTGTTTACAAGCCGAGTCTAATGGAATTATACCAGGATCACCTCGTGCAAGACGTTCTTGTAGTTTCGTACCAGGACCGTAATACTGATGATGAGTGTAATTTGAATGGTAGTTTATTGATTAGCGTATTGACGATGCCTTCTCTTTGATAAGTCAACATCTGGAATGATGGATGACGTCAATGTGCACGCTACATATTGAAGTGAAACTCCCAAGCACCAACCAGAACATGGAAGTCGTTCCACGAGACAATACGTTACCCATAAACAACTTGGACTATTTGAATGATGGTGTCAAGTATCGAAATAAACACGGCGAGTTGTTGCCCAATTCGTTTCGCGCCATCATTTGTGGTCCATTAGAGTGTGGAAAAACCAACACAGCATTATCGATATTATTTCATCCGAATGAAGCCAAATTTGAAAATGTCTACGTGTACTCAAAGTCGCTTTATCAACCCAAGTATCAGCTGCTTAGAGAGATATTGGAAAAAACCAAGGGAGTCGGTTATTTCCCATTTCAAGACAACGAAGAAATTATGAGTCCAGAGGCGGCCAAGCAAAATTCTATATTCATATTCGATAATGTAGCCTGCGATGGCCAGCAGAATATTCGTGAATATTATTCCATGAGCCAACATAAGGACATTGATGCCATCTATTTGTATCAGATGTATTCCACGATATCCAAACAACTGATACGTGACAATTGCAATATGATTGTATTGTTCAAGCAAGATGAAATGAATTTGAAACGTGTATTTGGTGAAAACGTCTCTCCTGACATGTCTTTCGATGAATTCAAAAAATATATGCCGAATGTTGGCGTGACAAGTATGGAACTTTTATGTCAAGGAATACGATTTGAAAGGAGGGCGATATCGAAAAGGCTTCGACAAGTACATAAGTGTGTGAATAGAGGTAGAAACGTTATTTTTCAATATGAAACCGCTCAGCGAAGAAGTCGATGTTGTGCACAAGAATAAAATCAACGAAATTCCAAAAAGAATAAAAAAAAAGTATCTAGCTCTGAAATTGGGAGAATCTGAAGAGGATGAGTCATTGCAAAAGTTTTTTCAACCTATATCGAGACCACTGAAGGATATAGCTGAAATATCTAAAAAATCGATGTACCATTTGAAACAACTTGATGGTGCCAAAAAGGAGGAAATAAAGACGGACCATCCGATTAGTCTCGAGAATTTGAATCAACATAATTTTTACCACTCGAAAATGTCACTGAGATGACGGGAAAGGATGACGATTATGATGAGGTATTTCACGAGTCGCCATCACTACCACCACCGCCATCACTACCACCACCGCCATCACTACCACCACCGCCATCAATAGAAAATATTTCAGAGGAGAGTATGATGGAGTATCTGGAGCAATATCCACCCATATCGCACAAATATGTCATGAAACACTGGGCTAAAGACAATTCGATAGATAAAATATACGGACCAGTTTATGACGAGTTATCTTCGGAATGGATCATCGGTACCACATTGACTTTGGAAACATCACAACCGAAGGACTCTACTTCAAAGGAACTCTAGGGCTATATAATTTAATCTTACTCGAAGAACCTGAAGACTATAATAAGAAGGATCAAGCCTCTTATAGACGTTTGTTAGAGGTAACATAAGCCCACCTGAATATCAGAGGATCCATGAAGGGAACTCAAAAATGGAAATGGTCCGATATAATAAGACTCATGTTTCGAACTTAAACACTTAGTAAAAGTTACGATAAGCTACTGAGCAATGATGTTGTTGGTTCCAACATTCTACAAACGAACTCATCGTTGGATATATAATGAGAAGCCCTTCGAGTATGTGTATTGGGACGATCCGAATGAGTTATGCGATAGACTGAAGCTGCTTATAGCTTCAAAAGAAGCTGGAAATTCTTTTTCTTTCCTCGACAATGAAATTACAGCTATATCCAATGAACTCAAAGAGCTAATATTATTCAGTAATAAATCATTCAAAATGACATGTATTTTATTCCAAAAATATGATGCGATGAATAATGCAGAATTGACACGAAAATCGCACAAAAAAATGTCAAAATTGCGATGCGATAAAAGGGCAGTTTTTGTCTCTTCAATCGCAGCGAAAATAACTCATTTTTTGAACCCCAATTTTCCGCAAAAATCCATATGATTGGCATTGTGACATACTTTGGAAAAGAATGCAAAAACGACACAAAAATCACACCAAAAAATGACATGAATATCATGCGAAAAAGATTTCAATTTTACAAACTACATCGCATCGAAAAAATGCCAAAAATTCAATGCGTTGAAGCGAACATTTTTTGAATATCTTAATCATGCCAAAAAATGCATATTGCCATAATCATATCGATGTGTGTTACATTTCTATAATGACTATCGACAAGTTCGGGCGTAGCTCCAATAGGATGCGAAAGCATTCCGCAACATCAGCAGTAGGCAGTGGTGGAGGTTTGCTACATACACCCGATGGCAACATTGATTTTGATAATTTGAAATTGTGTAATGTGAAGAGACCTACGAACGCATCAGATGCAGTCAACAAAAATACATGGATGAAGTACACTACTTCCATAAAAAAAATATGACTTACTTTGATGAGAAAATGATTGAGTTCACGAAAAAAGTGCGAAGTCTGAAAAATGACGTCAACACACTCATCAAGAATGAAGTCAATAAGTCAGGGATTGAATTCGATAAAAAAACTCAAACAGTCAACGCCAACATCTTGCAAACGACCCAACAAGCTACTGAACAATTCCAAAAGTTGCATGAAAAATTCAACTTGCAATATGAAATCGATATCGAACGCATCGACAACAATCTATCGAAGGGATTGAAAGAACTCACCGATTTGGTTTACGAAAAGAATGTCAAAATTTTGAAATCTATGCAGCAAACTGATAATTTGACCAAGAAAATGGATAAGGAGTTGAAAGATTTTCGATCTAACGTCTAATCGCAAATATCTTCATTAGGTGTGAATGTTAAAAATTGGTAGTTTGCCATCACCGAAAAATCTTTCTCCAGTGTGATAAATTGAAATGTTTCACAGCATTATGCACAGTAGTTGTGGATTCCAAAGACAAGATTCAAGTTGTTAGATGCGATGAATAATAAATCAATAAACAATAGAATACATAGAGGTGCATTACTTTTACAAGAATATGATTTTGAAATCAGACATATCAAAGGTAAAGATAATATATAGTTGTGGATGCATTAACAAGATCATATGGCAAAAGTAAAAAGAGAAAGCACATTACAAATTGGGGTAAATATAATAATAGATCAACAGGGAATCTTTTCAATTAACAAAATTATAGAATATCAAAATAAATTGGAAGGAAAAGATATAATGAAATTTAGAAAAGTTAATGGTATTTGGATTAGGACAATTAAGGATCAGAGGAACTATATCAGGAACTATATGTAATTAGTAATGAATTAGCTTTTGATATATTGAAGTATTTGCATGAACATAATGGTCATCCTGGAGTGGGAAAAGTATGGATAATGTTTAGAGAAAATTATTTTTGCAGAAAAGATATCCAAATAACCAAAGATTTGACTAACAATTGTAATATTTGCCAATTATATAAAAGTAAAAATTTTGTTAATACAAATATTCCAAGAAATATTATTACTACAAATAAACTAGAAGGAATTGCCATTGATTTTATTAGTGAACTTATAACAACAACAAATAGAAATAAACATATTCTTGTGATTGTAGAAATCTTCACAAAATTTATAAAATTATATCCTTGTAAGAAAACTAATGTACAAGGAATAACTAATTGTCTTCAACAATATTTCAATGAAGTAGGCAAACCACAGAAATGTATTGTGGACAATGCTACACTTTTTCAAAATATTAAATTCAAAAATGTTTGCCATAAAAATTAAATAAAATTAATATTCACCAGTATAAGACATCCGGAATCAAATCTATCTGAGAGATATATTCAAGAGGTGATCAAATTTCTCCGAATATTATCAAGCGAAGATCATCAAAATTGGGACAATAATTTATCAGAGGTACAGAAGTATCTCAATCAATTGCCACACACGGTCACAGAAATCAGTCCATATTTTTTAATGATAGGACAACATCCTCCCAGGAAATGGCTGAAAGAAGAAAATAAATCATTAAATGATATTCTAACAGAAGTACGGATAAAACAAAATAAAAATGGTAGGAAATTCAAAAAGAATAGGTAAAAAAAGAAATAAAAATATAATATTTAAAAAGGGTCAGACGGTAATAGAGTAACAGATCTTAAAAACAATAAATATGCAAAGTTACTTACAATATTTGAAGGACCATATGAAATTGAGAGTGAAAATAATGTGAATAGCTAAAAATTAAAATATATAAATGATAAAAAAATCAGAGGAATTTTTAATATAAAGGATATTAAATTATATTTAATCAACCATAAAAAATTTAATAATAGATATATAATCATAATTTTGAAGTATGAGATGTGTTTTTTTTTGTTTATATATAAAAAAATATATCTAATACTTGAGGTATTTGTTAAAAAATGACCCAATAACAACAGTAGATGGAGAAATTCACAAAATCTCAGGAAAATTCATAGAAAGAAGTACAGCTGTACATGTATAGAAGTACACATTCTTGACATGAAACAATTACGAAAGAGCGGGAAATTCAAAATTCAACATTTGTGTACTAAAGTTAATTATTTTCATAAAATAGACCACCGGCAGAGGATGTTAATTAATGTCAATTGAAAACAAAATGATATCTGTTGAATAAAATTGGAAGAGACATCATAAACTTGTTGTAAATATTTAGAAATGATGAAAAGTTTGAATATTATGGTTGTAAACCAGTTTTCTAGTTACGGCCATGAAATGCTGCTAACGTAAAATTAATATGTTAAGACATAATGGAGGTTAAACATGTATTTACATAAATGTTAAGGAAAGATGTATCTAAATTAAGAAACAAGTAGCAAACTTGTAGAGTGAATAGTTGAGATGTTGAAGTTGGAAATTTTAAGTTATAAAAATGTATAGTTGGTAAATAAGGAAAGTAAAAGATTTTCAACTTTTTTATCAACAAAAAGATTCTTCTAGAGGCAATGAAAGGGGACGCCACGCAAAATTTCTCCCAGAATCAAATTGAAATCAATAGAAAAATTAGTAAATATTGAATAATTATATAGAAAAATAATACTAGGAAAAAGTGATAATAATAGTAACCTGTATAAACCAATTTCAATCGAGGAACTCATCAAGGAATTCATTACTTGGAGAATTTCCAGCAGAAGAGAGAAGAATCTAGTGAAAATACGATTTTCACTGCACAAAACCCACAGCAGGAACAACAGGTATTTACCTCTTTCCATATTGAACACCTTCACTTACACCTTACACCTTACGATTGGATCTCCACAAACTTCATTTTTGAAAAATAATATTTGTTTCGCCAACACAGTATCTTTTTTGTTGTGAGTAACGTACTAAAAGTTAATTCTTTACTCTAATATTTATATACCCCACGTAATCACAATTGAGACTCCCTACTCGATCGTAAGTACTGAAAGCATCTACTCAAATTTTATTTACCTAAGGTACTTCCTCAATTATGATTACTAAGAGCTTATTACATTAATAATAATACTTCATCGGTTTCAAAAAAAAAACAAGTTCAATAATGGTGATCTATTTGAATTCAGTTGGTCATTCAGTAAAATGTTAGAATTTTCAAGTTTATTAGATTTTATTGCTTTCAAATGATTGAGCTTTGAGCCTTCATTTTCTATGTGAATTGTGCGAATCAGAGCAATCGTCATCATCTTTCAGAAGAACATCGGTCATTTGCATACGCAGCAAATATACCCAGTAATGTTAGCCACTATATAAACCATATATGTTCGCGTATCGTTTCAACAAAACTTATGAAGAGAAAAAAAGAACCGATTATCCATATTCTTAAAGAATCAACAGATATATCTCATTTCTGAATATAGTAATCTAAAAGTATTATGAATCCAACCTGAATACTCCATCACCCTGGACCATCACCTCATTTCTGACATAAGCCTAACCCAAATTGACAAATATACCTCAAACCATCACCAAATAGGGCAAAAATTCAGTAGAAAAATACAGAACTATGAAAACTTCCACCAAATCTACACTGATGCATTCAAAACTAATTCGGGAACAGCAACAGCTTTTATAAACGAAATTTATCAATCGTCGGTCAAAATGCCAATTAACAGCTTGTGCAACGGGAAATGTTTGCTATATTGAAGGCTCTGAAATTTGCCAATAAAGCAGAATGGAGAAATGTGTAATAATTACAGAATCTCTTAGCTCCATTTTGGGACTGAATCAGTGATACCCTATCCATCCGATTCTGCGAATAATCAAAAGAAAATTGCATCACTGCAAACAGAGAGTGTTACAGATACGAATAACCACCACCAACCAAAATATTCCAACTCGCCATTATAGATAATGTCAGTCTAGACATTTCTCCGTCAGAAAATGGTGGGCTCTTGGCAAATAACGTGGAGTACATCAAAATCTTGATTGAGAGAAATCCAGGAATCGGTGATACCACATAGAATGGTCTTCAGAAATAACGAAGAGTTGGTTTTCATTTTACAATTACGACTGTGCAATAATCGTCTCACCCATGAATACTATCATAAAACGAAGTGATAAACCTAATAACTCAACTATTAAACGTATTACTATAAAGTGTATCATATCATGACCAATGACAAATTTTCTTTCTTATATAGTCGCTAATAACCATGTGGTTGATGTAACTTTGAGCAATGAACAAAATGAATAAATTTTTCTGACTTATTCGTAAATATGGAATGCACATATTTATTTCAAAGATAGAGTGAAGGACTGAAGTACTCTAGATTCAACCCCAGATTATTCAAAACTATTCTTCTATTTCAGGTTGGACGAAGAAAGATTTAAGCTGATTAATGTAAGTATCAGTGCGTATCCCATCCTAATATGATATTTTACTCTAACTTCATGAACACCCTCGGTACAAAATGTGGAATATTATCTGTAATACGGACAAATATAGTATAGTATATTTTTCTACGACCATATTATGGTAAAGGTTATTTGCAGAAAATTTGAAAGAATTGGTGTGATAATAACAAAGTTTTCAACATTCTATTTTCTAGTTGCTATTTTGTTGTTGCTCAGGTCATTCCAAAGACTGTGATGGTTGAAAGTGAAAAAATTAGTCTATCCATCATAAGAATTATAGAATCCTCACAAATTTTTCTTGAGACGCGTTTCGCTACATGGAAGCTTCATCAGTGGGACAGTCCAGCTGATGAAGCTACATTGTAGCGAAACGCGTCTTGAATAAAATTCATTGTAAAAATTCCATAATTATTATCATGAATAGTATTATTGATTTTTATATAGTAACGGGTCAGTGTATTCATGTTATATGCGAATTAACGTCTTAAACTTATCATATTGCAACCCATAACAGCTTCCTATGAAGAGTGCCAATTGTGCAGTATCAGCAATATGAACACGTGTGTTTCAGACAAAGCAATTGCTGACACTGTTGTATTTTCACACCAACCAGATAAATAGACCCTGCGGAGTCAGTAAAACATTCATTATCAGTTAGCCGTCTTTAAGTTCGTTCATTACAAATTATTCGTTTGTAATGTATAGTTAATTTCTTTCTATTGTTAATGTTCCAAGTTTTTATTAGAAATCATTGTCAATTATTACACAAAGTGTTTTAAGAAATCAAGCAGATGAATTACTGAAATGATTATACTGTTCGATTATCTCCAAAAAGGTATTAAATATTGCTACTATTGATTTATTTTAGTCCAGTGAATCGATAAATTGAGCAATATAGCTAACGAAAATGACCCTGAACCTATTCCTGAAATTGAACCATATAAGTTGTCAGAGATATTTTCAATCGTCCCCGAGTTTGAGAGATATCAAACATCTTCAACAACATTCATAAATACCTGTGGGTGTGCGTACAAAATGTCAACAATCCACATTAAGAACAAACTTCGCGGAAGAGCTGCCCAACTTATAAGCTCTCGAAACCCCGAAACATATCAGGAAATCACCTACACCTACTTAATTTGAACTTTGGTGATATCCGAGATCTCACCTCTAATCGAGGACTTGCCAAGACTGAACTACCAAACGAAACCGCCCTAATATTCTTTAACAGATTATAAGTACACAATGCCAAAATGCACGCTTGTATTCAAAAATCTACTCACACTGCTGATCAAAAAATAGCTCAATTAAGATTCATTGAAACTATGACACTGAACACACTACTTACTGGAATTGAACCCAGACTAGGACAAATAATACGCGCAGGAAACCTCAGAGACATGCTTAAACACATATGCAAATCAGGAGAGAATTCCTTTCGTATTTTGAAAACCAAAAACATGACAAACACAACCAACCGAAAAACATCCCGAAAAGACCCGAACAACCTCAAACTTCAAAAAAGTGTAAATTTTGTGGATTATTTGGTCATTTGTCGATCGAATGCCGCCAAAGACAACGACCACAGTCAAATAAGGCAAACTTCGTTCAAAACACGAACTTCCCAAAACCAAATTTCCCCCAACAAAACCGTCCCCAAACGAATTTTCAAAATAATCAACAGAGACCACAATTTCAAAATAATCAACAAAGGCCTCAATTTCAAGACACCCTATCTAGGCCAAATTTTCAAAACCAAAATCGTCCCTCAACGAAACCCCAACTTGAATCAACAAAGAACACATTGCCTTAAATACGAAAACGCACATCTTCAAGAGAAATATTCAGAATATGAAAACTACTATACAGCTCGTAGTCCAGAAGATTACTATTATACTGATAATGGTCAATACCATCAGGAACAATACGATCAAAACAACCATCATGACCAATATGTTAACAATCAGAATACCAGGATTTTCTGTCACTCCCTACACAATATATCCCTCCGGATTTCAATCAATATCAAGACATAACGTCGGATATTCAAACCCAAATCCAATCAGTGAACCTAGAAGATTATCACTCAGATGAAAATTTCCTGGAACAACGCTTCATGTAAGTTCACTTCACTCCATGAACTCAAAAAATGTATATTAAATCAATGACTTTTCAAAAACTTTCAAAATTCTGGTAGATACTGGCGCAGGAATTCAGATATTCAAACCAAAAACTTGCGAAGAATATCTTTACCGATTCCCAGAAAATGTAATAGTCCAGGAATTCACGGACTGAAAAGTTTTAATAACTGAATCGACCCTGATCAATTTCAAGGATAATGATCCCCATAAAATCTACGTTCACAACTTAGATATTGAATTTGATGGTTTATTAGGATCTGACTTTCCGGAACATTATAATTGTATTATCGATCTGAAAAACAAACAATTAATTACAAATTTCAAAACGGTTCCTTTATTCAAAGTTATTGATAACGAAGTAACTGAGAATTCGAAACCCAACCAAATATCAATTGAACCCAGAACAGAAAGAATATTTAAACTCAGAAGCAAATTTAGAAATACCGACCCTATACTGCTAGCGCAAGAAAGAGAAAAAGTCAGAGTAACAAATGCTTTGGTAAAAATAGAAAAAAATGGTGAATTTTCGACATCCATCATAACTACCAATGCAATTCCCATAACAATCGATTTTTCAGACACAATTCTTGAAACAATATCAGACTTTGAATCAATTTTGAACTTCGGCACCTCTTACGATAACTTACAATAAATCGATAGAACATAAGAGATAAGAAATCAAATTAGATTTGATAAACCAAGAAGAAAAACAAATGACAACTGAGTTATGCCTAGACTTTTCCGACATATTCTATCTCGAAGGCGACAACCTCACCTTCACAAATGAAATAAATCATATAATCGAGACTAACAATACAAGACCCGTGATTACTAAATCTTATAGATACCCCCCAAACACACAAAGAAGTCAAAACCCAGATATCCAAAATGCTTAAGGTTTTATACTGGTTTTTCTGGGTTTATAACCTTCCACAATCTGAAAAAAATAGAAGATGAATCAATAGAGAATCTGCTGAAGTGTAGTAAGAGCAAACCGATAAATTCATCCCAAAAAGTTACTGCGTAATATAAACTTCTGGAAAGTCCAATTATTCAGTAACTTGCCGTATTCATGAATTTTTGCCTACAAAGTTGAAAATTGATTATCAATACTTAGCTTTTTAAGTGGTTAATGTTTCGAAAAATAATCCTTTTCCGTTTTCAAAACCTGTATTCACTATGAAAATCTCTCCTCAAATTGTGATATTTCTCAATTTCTTTTGACTCAAGTCAAACGAATGAAATGTTCAGATGTCACGCGTGACAGTCCACATGAACACACACAAACTGGATGTTTTTTTGAGAATTTAGTTCAGTAAAGATTTATTCCGTCTTCAACCTCTCTTCTTAGTAATGACAACCAGGTATGATCCATTTCCACAGAACTATTCGCAATACACTTGTTACCTGCTAAAAGAATGTATGCGGATTCTTTGAGTTTTCTAATTTTTTCATGAGCTTCTTTGGTAATGATTTTGGTTTCATTCCACTTTATTATGGCGTGATCAACAGATGATTTTAAAATATGTTCCGCTAACCCCGATCCTGCCATCAGTCTTCTTATATATTCACGATGTTCTTTTTTTTCTCACATCTAGGGATCTTGAGGTTTCACCTATGTTACTTTCTCCACAGGAACAAGGTATATTGTGAACACAATCTTTCGTTCTCTCAACCGTATTTTCGGGTTTAGTTTGTGTCAAAAGATATCTCAATGTGTTGGTGGTTCTGAAAGTTGTTCTAACATTATACTTGTAACCGATGCGTCTCAGTTTCTCAGACAAACCGGGAACATAAGGTATGATGTTAGTTGTGAGGTATGTGTATTGTTACTGGATTTGTGGTGGTTGTGAGATCTATATATGTTGTATATTGCTTTTACCAATTTCATTGAGAGGCCTTTCCACAAACTGCTCCGGATATGCGCTTTGCCCCAAAACTGTTTTAATGGTAGTTATTTCCTCTTTCATATTATGGACTGAATTGCAGACCGTCGTTGCCCTGTCATACAAACATCTTACTATACCTTTTTTGTCGCCAGCGTGGTGATTAGATTTATAGCGGAGATATCTATTGGTATGAGTTTTCTTTCGGTACACACTCGTATCAAGAGTATTATTCGATTATTTTGATCATCGAGAAAAGGAAGCTGATTATGAACTTCCCTCTCTGATGTGAATTTTATCGTTGAGTTATCTTGCGTTCCAACAACTCAAAAAAACATTGATATCATCTGAGTTATGATTCCAGATGGCGAACACATCATCAACATATCTCCACCATATCTTTGGACCATTCTGGTAAGTTTCGATATATATTTCCTCAAATTGCTTCATGAAAATGTTACTCAGAATCGGTGACAACGGTGAGCCCATTGCCATTCCAAATTCTTGTTGATAAAAATCCTTGAACTGGAAAAAAGTTCAATTGTGGAAGGTTATAAACCCAAAAAAAAACAGCAAAAATGAAAAAAACAGTTTTCCGTTATTGGGTTTGTGATGATTCTGGAATCTATGTTAGTTATTATGGTCTTCACCAACTTCATTGAGAGATCCCACCACGAACTGACCCAGATATGCGTTCTTCTCCAAAGAATATATCTGTAAAACTTTTTGTAATGTATATAGTTGTAAATGTCTCACTCTGAACAAGACAGCGTACTTGTACAGAGATACTTTTTATGAGTAAAACAGTTGAAATAAAGTCTTGGAAGTGAGGCTTAATATATCACACTTTTACTTTGGACTAGTCACTAAAATTAATTTCATATTTTCGTTTCACATGATATACTTTAGGTACTGAAGTCATAACATTAAAAGTTCCTCAAGGTTTTCATGAAAACATTGTTTCCCCAGTTGGAAGGGTTGTGAGTAAAGTTTGGCATGTATATATTGTGATTGTAAAAAAATAATCACACTCACAATTACAATATTTATTAATTACATGAAAGGTAGTTAATAGTCATTAGAAACAGCAGAATGTTCACATGGAGAAGCTACTCAAAGGAATCATCGATCTACGGCTAGACTACTTTATATACAAATATCTAAGAATATTTAAAAAATTAATTATAGCACATTATTTCAATTAATACATTATTTAATATTTTTGGCATATAAAATATTTCATCTTTCAAGCTATATAATAAGATTTGTTCTATAAAAAAACAGTAAGTTTGTATATTGGTAAATCTATAACTATGTCAAAAATGCTAAAACTGTGCATTAAAAATATAAGTTCAATCAATCACAACAATAAAGATTCAAAATATTTTCTAACGCAGCCAAGTTCATTTAATAACATCAGAGTAGAAATATTTTGCGACAAAACACATAAACAGAAAATCAATAGAGATTTCAACATTCTTAGAATAAATAAAGAGATACATATCTTACAACTATAAAACATCAAAATCAGAATATTTACACAGTTAAAAAACTAATAACCATCACAAAAACTTTGAACAGCTTCCAAATTCAGAACTGAATGTGATTTCTGATGTTTTAAGCTGACTAGTGAAAAACTGACATAAAAGTGATTGATAGAATTTTCAAACAGGTTCTCAAATTTACAGTAACTGGTAGTTTATAGGAATTTAGCAAGTGAATCTACTCCAGAGGCTCTAGTTCAAGGCCCAACTTATGTATCATTTTTTGCTTTACATTACTCACAACAATTTTGACATGACAACACTGTCACATAGTGAACATATTGTGTGAAATTTCTTTATCAATCAAGAACTGTGCGAAATGAAAGATTTTTTCGTAATTTCACGAAACAACTATGTAAAGTTGCATTCTCCAGAACGAAAATTTTTCTTTGAATCCTTTATACTACATTTTCAGATTTAAAAAAAATCAGACTCGGAAGCTCCACTAGCAAAAAAGAATAATTCTTTTTTTTTCATTTACTGATCAATTGGCATTTTGCCCTTACTTTTTTTAATGTTTTATTAAATAAATGTTTTTCATAATTTCACCTCTTTTTATAGACAGCAATATCAATTACAATATGATAAAAATGGCTATCGTCTGATGTTGATTTATGAATTCTAATGGAACACATTCAAAAAATGATTTCACAGTATTATTTTCATCAACAACTGAAAATTTTTATACCATTACATCATTTTGTAGATTGAGGATTCAGTTTGAATTCAGTCAGTGGGAAAAGTTTCAGTGAGCTTTCAACAGAACTCATTAAACTGAGGGTTCACCATGTCTCAGAAGATTTAAGTTGGAATTTTCAAAAAAATGAGAAGAGATTCAATGGATTTTTTTAATGGAATTGATTGTAGTGATTTGTAAAAATAAAGTGATTTTCATTATTTCACAATACAGAATTTTATAATCCACATACTCCTCCAGCAATATTCAAAAATTATGTCAGAGCATTCGAATGGGAGATTTCAATGAGTTTCACAGAAATGATTGTAAAAACAATATTCTTTGTTCCAATAACATTGACATCATTTCCTAATGTATAACTACTTCAGCAGATTATACGAAAGTAGTTGAAAATATTTATCCAAATATACAGAACATGACTGCATATTTCAAACAAAAAATTTATATATAAGAATTCTAACATAAAAATGTGAACCATAACATATTGTAAATCAAAAAATTTACCACAAAATATTCAACAAACTGATTAAAAGTTAAAATACAGTAGCCAACAGCAAATACAATGAATACATTTAAAACAAAAGTAAATTTGTAGGGACTTACGAGTAAAAAAAATGTGATGAATGGAATATTTACTCAATATTAAAAATGAAACGTTTTTCTTTCAACTTACTGCCTATATCTCAGAACAAAATATTTATACCTTCGAAGAAAAACTGACATAAAAAAGCGTTAATTCAAAATGAATAGTCAACGATATTCAGTACCTTATATGTATATAGTCCAAACAATGTTGGAAGTCAACTGTGAGGTTTTATTTTTTTGTTCAAAGACTAGCTACTGTTATTTTTCGGACTTGTCGGCACCGACGTAGTTTGTTCTGATCTGCTTATGTACAATCTCAGTAACTTGACCTTGCTGCCGGCCAAATGGTTAATGAAAGGCGATAATCTTTCTTCTCCTACAGCCTTATACAGTGCAACCATACAAAATATGGAACTCTTCCTAACAGGACTTTCTTGATGATCGCTGCCCTGTAATCGATAAAAGAAGATACATAGATATTTTTTATTCGTTCGTGTTTACAATACATAATACCCAAACGGGTGTAGAACATGTCAATAACATAAATAGATTAATAGATAAATTAAATTGTCGTTGTTCGTTCCGTTAACCAGCTGACGAACGTCAACCCTCAGAAGTCGAAACTTGTGCGAGCAATGGAATAAAAAATATGAAAAGAAAAATATACTAGGTTATGAACTAATATTACACAGTAAAAGATATATTTTACCTACGGTGCATATCATTTTATGAAATTATCACATGTATATTAAAAATTGTAAAATTAAATAGTACTACCTTCAAAATATTCCTCCAGTTTACAGCTTTCTGTATTGACACCTGCTCAAAATGATGCTTCATTTTATTTTTCAGTATTTTTTTAAGATTATGGACAACTGATTGGAAATTTTGAATTTAGTATTGTGATATTATAGTATTTTGAAAAGTTCATCATTTTCACTTCAATAAGATGAATGAAAACACTTTCTTGTCTAATTTCCACTACGTTTATTTATTTTTACGACCGGT
>WOGR01001877.1:0-18712 GCA_015342045.1 Leptinotarsa lineolata | reverse complement strand
TATATGTGTGTGAGTGTGTGTGTGTGTACGAAATATTTTCAATTAAATAACTATATTATCAAAGGGGAACTGTTGGAAGGTAGATTGCACTATATTGTTTACTTGAACTCTACATTTAGATTTTGAAATATTTGACCATACTTATAAGCAAGAAAATTAGAATTGGAACTAAAATATTTTATTGGTACTTCCAGTTGCAACTGGCAGTTCTCATCTAAATAAAACGCTCATTCTCTTTCTTGCTTAGTTACAATGAAGCAAAGTACACCAAATAAAATTAAACCACAGCTGAAGATATCAGTAGCAGTAAATTCAACCATAAAGTGATCAGATTTTGAAAAAAATATCATGTTCTAAGATATTTACAAGAAATCTCACCATTCATTTTCTCAGTCTTCACTTCCGATGTCCTCGAAAAAACCTTTGTCCACCTTTTTAAATAGTGAGCTTCAAAAGGAGGCAATCCACATCAAGATTCTATATAAATATATTTACAAATATCTATTTACAGTTCTCAAATTGCAATACAATATTACAATCAATTAATTTACAATTCCTTAAAAAATCTGACTGCTATATTCACTTATTAAATCCAGAAATAAAAAAACGAACAAGGAAAACTAACAATAACAATTATGTACAGACAAAAAATATATAGGTACAGATAATGATAATCTTATTATTTGGGATATATAACATCTAAAATAATGTACACGAATCTCCAGGAGACTTGCATCACTCCTTTCAACAATTTCATATCTTCTTGTACCATGTAGAATCCTAAACTTAACGGTTCGGTAAAAATTAATCAAAACAATAGATTTCCTATCCAATATCAACAGTTAACTTCGAAATTGACAAAAAATAAATAAAATTTGAATAATTTCTGCTAATAAATTTCTAAAATTTAATAAAGAAAATCAGATCATGATGAGCTGAATATTTTATAAATTATTTTTCCGTTTCTACAAATAATTCAAGTTGAAAATGATCACAAAAAGTAGTAATAGAATTTTACATACAAGTCCAAAAACAAAAACCCATGATTGATTTCACAGTAAGCACACCAAAAAAATTACGTTTGAGTTTTTAATAACTAACGTTAGATAATTTATAAAATAAACGAACTGAAGTACTTTCAATTCAATCTTAAAATAAGAACAGAACTTTGAAAGAACTCAGTGGAATATTTTCAAAAAAGTTATTGAAGAAACTGATAATTTGAGTATGGTTACAATACATTTTGAATTGGGAAAGGTTTTGGCTTTCTGCTTTCCCATCTTTATACAAAAAAAATGTGGGAATCTTCCACAGAAAGGAAGAAGGCAATTGAATACGAAATGAAATCTCTACAATGTTGTGTAGATCATGCAAAAAATTAACTTTCAGACACAAACTGGAAAAGAAAACAATTACTTTTACATGAACATTGAATTATACGAAAAACTCTTTGTCCTATTCAACATTTTCCCTATTCAGATTGAATAGGAATTCAGTTTCTATTCAAACTTTTTCTTATTCGAACTGAAAGGTAAAGTGTTTTTTATATAATTCACAGTTCAAAGTAGTTGTTTCAAAAGTATTTTTTCTTTCGTGTAATTCAATGTTTATATGAAAGTAGTTATTTTGAGGGCTTTTTCTTCCAATTCGTATCTAAAGTTACTACACATCTTTGTAAAGAGTTTACTTTGGAACCAATTGCTTTCTTCCTTTCTTAGGAAGATTCCCACATTTCTTTGTATAAAGATGGAAAAGTAGAAAGCCAAAACCTTCCTTTCTCAAAAATTTATCTCTCCTAAAAATATACCCCTCTCAATTAAAAAAAAATTGAAATGTTCTAATATATATTTTCCCCATTTTGGCCAACTGAAGTTGACTGCCAAATTGATAGCTCGTTCATCAATGAAACTGAAGAAAACTTCATTGAACAAAAAGGAATTCTTATTAAATTGAAAAATGCCACCTTCTTCAATTGAAATTTCAAGGAAACGGGTTTGGTTTCAGCCATGATCAACAACAACTTTACAATTTAGGACTCCACATGAACAATGCTAGGATATCTCTTCAAGACTTTCTCCTTCAGTTCAAAAATCAGTACTGTGCCATCTAACACTCTCAATACTGCCGAAGCATTTCATTACTACTCCAAAAGCTTTCCGCGGTGTCATCGAAAAACAAGAAATCATGATGGAATACATTCCCCTCTATGTCTCACATTACTTGATGAACCCATATTAATCCTTTTTCAAAAACTATTCCTTGTGAATCAAGAGGAAAGAATTGTGATGCAAAACTTCCGGTGATATGTGCGTTAACATGTCAACAACTTTAAAGGTACGTAAAAGATTTTCTTTTTAAAGACAATTTATTGCCTTTTTGATGGCGAGGGCAGTGTTTCTTCATCACCTTTCCTTCCATACCTGCTTGAATCTCTCGCATTTTGGATATGACCGACATTTCATAATATTCAACGTATACCAGAAAAAAGGTACCCCTTGAAAGTTGCTTCCGTCAATCACTGTCTGACATAACTTTTTTCCTTTTCTTCGCTTGTTTTGGCTTCACAATTTCTTCTTCCTGAAAACAAAAATGATATGGTGTAAGAAAAAAATAATACATATCATTAGCCTTGAAGGCTTTTGGACTATTTGTTTGCTAGAAAAAAAAATGTATAATTTATAGGTACTTAAGCCTAAATAATAATAATAATCTCTTTATTAAGTCAGATTGATCTGTATAACCACAGGAGCAGAAGTACAAATGAAAAAGAGGAAAACGTCAATGTACAATACTGAAAAGAAATAAAACTATACTAAAATAAATGTCACAAAGTTATAAAATAAAAAATGTGTAAATATATACATACATATACACATATATACACAAATATATACATGTATATATACATATACAAAACAAACAGATGTATACCACTAAATATAATAATAAATATTTATTTCCTATGTACACATATAGTATCTATTGGATTACAGATAAAACTCATCAATACTGTAGCAGAAGTTGCTTCAGTCTTGAATTGAAGATATGTATATTTTCAAAATTTCTCATGTTGTCGGGGAGCTTATTTAAAATTTTGCATCCCTGAAACTCAAAACCTCTTTGGTGACTAGATAATAATAAGTGGGCATTCCGGGTAGAATGCCCACTTATGCCCCACTTAAGGATGCCATATCTAAGATGCGAATTGAAGTTTGCGTAATAGATAGTTAATAAAATACTTTGACCACAATGGTGAGAGAAAAACCTAAGTTCATTACATAAGTTGTCAATATGTGTCCTCCACTGAAGTTTGTCATCAAAAACAACACCCAACATTTTTGTTGACTTAGGTTCAATTCCATAGCAGTATTTACAAATTCAACTCGTATTGTTGCCCAGTATTCATCTTGAAATGTAACACGTTAATTTTAGCTTCATTCAACATTAAATTGTTTTTCTTAGAGCACATTATAACTTTTTTGTAGGTTTCAAGAGCTGTGTTTTTCGCGGAGTCCATATCGTTTTCAATAATTAGTATATTAGTATCATCAGTATAACATGTACAGTGAATGGTCGAGTTCTTATTTAGGTACAGTGACATGATATTGGCAGAAGCTAAATACAAGAAGGGTCCTAGAATGGTTCCCTGAAACACATTTCTTTTTGTCTAGAGCACTTACTATTCGATTTTGATATTCACACAGTGCCGTATTAGTGAAACCATGTTGTGAGGGCGATAACAAGTTATTTGCTATGAAATAGGATTCCAATTGTTCTTTTATATTTATTTCATAGAGTTTAGAGATGATGTGATTATTACACAAGTATCTTATGTTGGGTTCAAGAGCCATCGTATTATTGACGTATCGTTACCTTCTTCAGAGATTTTTCCATCTCCAATGTTAGAAGCAGTCCCCTTTCAATAGTTTCAATAATAGTCGTTATAGATGGAATTAGAAAAATAGGTTATAGATGAAAGAGTTCATTCAAACCTTCACCTTTATGTACAATGTTAAACCTTTAGAAATTGGATTATATGATATTTTACAATTAAACATCTTTATTTATAGTGTCTCACAAAAACTATACAACATATTGAGTTCATGAAAAATCATTGAAGTAAAAAAATAAGTTTATTGAACACGAAGTCCTTTTCAAAAATAATTATATAGAAAAGAACAATAAGATTCATAAATTTTTCTAACAATCTTGAATGCTTCAAGATATATTGATGAAGTTTATAATTTGGTATTTATAAAAATTCTATTTTCTATCACGAAAAGTGGTTCTCATACAATGGTCTCTTGTTAAATGAAAGAAAAACTGTGTTTTTACGTTTTAATCGTTCAAGAACCACTCCAGATCTCAGTTTATTAGTAACATCAATTAATGGATCAATTCAACAACAAGAGGACAAAAAATTTTTAGGTTTGAAGATAACAGAAAATCTCAAATTGAACAAGCATATTGATACGATTTGTAAAAAAATATCCTCAATATCTTACTGTATTCAACAACTACGCTGAAATGTAAATAGAACACTCTTATTAATGTATTACCATGCATACTTTCATTGTAACATTTCCTATGGTATTATAGCTTGAGGAGCATCTAGTGATTGTTCCAGAATACTCAAAATTTAAAAAAGAACCATAAGGTATATAGCAGGGAGTTAGGAAGGACAAGTTGCAAACTCATCTCCCAAAATTTCAGAATATTACAAGTATATACATTTATGAGATATTAAAATATGTAAAATCACATATAACCAGCTTTCCTACTCTTAATGGTAATAAGAATTATAATACTAGAAATTCCCTACAGTTGGAAGTGCCAACTCACATATTAGTTGTATCTAAATCATGTCCCAGGCTTATGGCCATTAAATTGTACAATAAACTTCCAAGTACAATAAAAAATCTGGCTCTAAAACAGTATAACTATCAAATCAAAGAGTTGCTCTTGGATAAATCCTATTAGTCTCTCAAAGAATATGATAACTTATGACCTGTACTTGTGTAACATTTTAGGAAGATTTTAATAATGATGCTGTTACATAAATAACAGATTATTTTTGGTTTTGACTATTATATATTATGTACATGTCCAAAATTTTAGGCCGATTTTAATAACGATGCTGTTGCATAAATAGTAGAATATTTTAGGTTTTGACTATTGTATATTATATTATCCATGTAAATTGTATATTGAGCCTCTAAGTGCAAGGAGTTTGTATTTTTAATTTTGTATTTGTACAAGTTTGGACATACTCAATGTCATCTATAGATGATCCAACTGAATAAATATTATTATTAGACTAAACACTACAAAGACATACAGGCCAGATGCCCAATGAAACAAGAATAATTATTGCATATGCCTGCAAACTCAACACATAACCAAGCGATATCAAAAAATCTGATAAAAAAAACTTTCAAGATAGTTTTGAAACCATATTTACTGTTACAGCTACTTTATAGTCTAGAAGAATTGAAATAAGTTGCAGACTGTTTACTGTAGGAGAGATACATACGTATAAGAAAATGAATATTTCGAAACAGGAATGTTTCAAGGCAATACCGGTCTGTAGGTGATTTAATCGATTTATTTCAGCGTGGTCTTGCTGCTGGATGAATGAAAAACATCTGCAAGACTAACCTGTGTGAGGTATCTTGCATAAATGTCTGTCGGATATAATTCAATGTCCAGCGTGGTATTGGCTGGGGAAATAGTTGTTTTTCGGCAAGATGTAGGTACGTTGGGAGAGATGAATGTTTCAAGATTCCATTTCGAAATATTTATTTTCTCATGTGTAGGAGAATTTTCTTTTCATTTTTACTCAGATCCATAAAATCTAAACTTGTAAATGTATTTTAGTGAGCAAAGATTATTATCAATGGATGTCTTCAAAGAAGAAAACCTATTTTTATTACACTAACTGAAGAAATATACAATACATGAATCCAATGATAATTTACATTTCATCAAATTGTTCAGTATCATAAATTTTAACATAACGAAACCTAATTTCATAAGACACATGAACGAGCCAGTAAAAATCATATTGTCATGAAAAAAAATATCATCCTGTCATCAAGATACTTGAACAAAACACTGAAAAATATGAAGGTAGCACTTTCGAAAAAATCAAGTTTGGAAATTAGGAAATACATACATATGGACAGATACGCCACTCTGTCATGGTATCACATAAAAAATAGAATGAAATTGTATAACTTATTTTCATTATTTATTATCATTCATAAGCATTGATAGTGAGTTGTGAAAAATGTCAGATATCTAATAAGTTAATCATACAATTGAAACGCATTACTTCAACTAATTGTTTTAAAAGTAAATATGCAATAATCCTGTTGGAATTTGAAACCTCTCACAGCTAGAAAATCTTAGCTATGAATTCTGGTGCAATAAAATTGAGACTAATAACATTTACACTGACCTACCTTAAATCTCAAGTATGGTAATAAAATTTTGTATGAATAGGGGTTTACATGATTTTCTTTTGGACCTACCACAAATTTTTTATTCAATACAATACAATAATTGATACAAGTAAACAAGTAATTGGAACAAAAGTATGCATTATTACACATAAATCTCAATTTTTTTACGTAAATTAAATTAATAAATGAATATAGGCCCTATAAAGAGGGGGGTGACCTAGGCACTAGTGCCTGTTTTGCCGACCATCCTCTTGCAACACTTTGTAAGGTGAAGACAAAGTATTTTATGGTATTCGAAAATTAAATGTATGGTCAAATGGGCAAAAAGTCATTTCAAATATTAATATATCAATTTTGGCAGAAGAATTTCAAATAATTAATTTGATTGTATAGGTATTTAACAAGTTAAATAATTCAGTCTTTCTGAAAAAATGTTGATACTGAACAATGGTATATTTGAACTAGTAATCATAATCTCCAGAAGATGCTGATTTATTTCTAATGAATATTACTTCTGTCATCATTGATTACCAATTTAAAATATTAGGATAATAAAAAATTAGAGAAGTTATCTATATATTATATTATCATTGCTCATAAATTTTAAATCATTAATCAAAATCAAAATATTAATACGGAAGATAGTTATCTTTATGACTGTATATACAGTAACAGTAATTACTGTATATAAACCATCAAATTATAAATACCAGATGGAATAAAAACAATATCTTCATCAAAACATTTCAAAAGAGTTATGAAAAAATTGTAATTGAATTAGAATACCTGAACCATAATGGTATTTTCAGTCAAAATTTCTTACTTGAAAACAGTTTTTATCCTATTTTGAGGCAGCGTTATTATTATTTTTTTATGTTTTCAGAACCAGGCAAAACTATGTTTTTTGATGTTATTTCAATGTGAATGAATTTGCTTTTGTGTGTTATTATACACAATGTTCATGTCACATGCTAAATATTCAAATTTAGTAACATTGTCTGACTTGGCACAAACTAACATTGTATTTAAAAATAGCCAACCGCCCCGGCTACGGACGGGTGCAATGCTGATACATATGAACGTGTGCGATCGCTGCTAATCATAAAGTGCTATAGGGCTAAGCGCGGCCTTCGACGCGCTATTTATAGACAAGCGCCGCCGGCCCCTCGGCCGGTACCGCTATATCCCTGCATTTCTAATCTGTAATATCTTCGAAAATATTCATTTAAATTACATGCTTTAAAGAGCCATAAAGATCTATATTGAATGCACATTGAATTCCAGATACTTAATTGGGTAAGGATTAATGCTGTATTTCTTAACATCGCTTCGTGAATAAGCCATTATTTCTCGAGGATAAAAAATGGTTATTGTGGGTTATCCCTACAAGATAGACATATACAATCGCAGACTTTTTTGTAGACCTTTTTAAGATGTACAATACTGTAGTACATTTTTTGATCTATCTCAGAGGGTTCATATCATTATATTTGAAATGAAAAGCGATTGATTACATTTAATAAGGACCAAATGATGGCCAGCTTTCATATTTCATTGCTTGCCCTGCTGAATCTGTATCGATTCTCTCACAAGGCAACATAATCTGTTTCATCTCAATGCTGCAAGCTCTATAATGGTCAAAAAACGATTTAATCATGATTCTCTTTCTGCTTTCAATAAATTGCCTGATAAAAAAACTGTGAAAATATCTTGAATTCAAAAAATTATTAAAAGAATCTTATACTTCAGGAAAGAAACCAGGATATATAAAATATATTCTTTCTGTGAAAAACCAATTTCATTTCTTTGTTTACCGATTTTTCAGTTTAAGTGTCCTAAATTTGTATGATAAGACTTGTGAATAGTCTTATACCAGAGTAAGTCTGTCATGCTATTATATAAAAATTATTTATATATGTATATGCATAAATTTATTGTTTTGTAGATTTCAGTTGTAATTCTGTAATAATATCTTAAAACTGCAGTATTTCCCATTAGATAGTGTCACATCGACCATATTTGATAAGAATTAAGTGGTAGCCAGGTTTTATTTTTTAACTAGAAGTTGTAATTAACGGAATTGTTCAAATATGTCAAATATTTCAATTATTTTGACTAAAGTCATTGACAATATTTCCCATTAGATGGTGTCACATCAACCATATTTGATGAGAATCAAGTGGTAGCCAGGTTTTATTTTTTGATTAGAAGTTATAATTAATGGAGTTGTTCAAATACGTCAAATATTTTAATTATTTTGACTAAAGTCATTGACAGCTATGACGGAATTATAGCATTAAGGAAATCATGATTTCCATCATACCGGCCTATGTCAATAGTCACAATAATTCAAATATTAGACATAATATACTCAAACCATTTCATTAAATATGGCTTCTAATCAAAATATATAATATATCATATAATATATAATATATCAAAATAGGAATGTTAGGAATCACACGGTAAAAGGTAAGACCTCGTTAGTCCTAAGCTAGCACAAATTTCTTAACTTCTGAGAGTTGTTGTTCGTATGGGGGCGACAGCTGATTACCGGAAAAACAGATTTTAAACAGATATAAATCAAAATATAAAACCTGGCCATTGCTTAATCTTCATCAAATGTATTGAGAAAAGTGGAATAAAAAGAGGAGAAACTTTCATTCGATAATTACAAAAATTTTGAATGACTGTTACATTTTTAGTTTGAGTTATATAAATAGAGCCATTCAGGTTGCATGATAAAATTGTTGCAAGCTCTCAGTTTGAAAATTGTGTTGATTATCCTTCAGATGAAGATAGTAATTTTTTATTTATTTTGATATTGTAAAATATCGATGATACTCAGAAACTTTGGAGTTTATTGTCAAATACTCATTCTTTATATAATCTTATTGGTTCATACATTCAAAGATTGAATTGAATATGAAAAAAGGGCCGTGTTTAACGCGTCCAGTTGTAATAAATATTATCTCTATTAAGACATAGTTGACTAAAAAAGCTTGTTTGTTATAAAACTGTATGAACAATAAAGATGATTGATAGTTGGACCAGAAAATATTTTTTGAACACAAAAAATAAATGTAAATCTCTTGCACACTCTAGGACAAGATAAAAACTAAAGAAATAGGCTCACCTCACTACTTTCTTCAGAAGAATCTGATATATCTCGAACCGTCTGCCTTTTGCTAGCAGTGATATTCTTATTGGCTGGTTTCCTGCCTCTTCCCTGAGACCTCTTTGTCGCACTAATCTCTTCCTCTTCCTCCATTAACGCAAACAGTTTACTGAACTGTTTCCTCTGACTGTCGTTACTATTGTTATGTGCAATACTGAGAGCTCTCTGCATGGAATCCAAAGTATAAATCGCCATACAGTCATGTTTTTCACAAATAATACGCAGTATTTCTAAATGTCCTAAGACCTGATCGGCACTCGGTACTGTCGCACTCAAAGTTTTATTAGTACCAGAACGTTTTCGCTTGTTAGGAGATGTTGAAGGGTACCTCGTACTTAGAAGGGAAGATATCAGTTCGGCAACTTTGTCTATGTACTCGTCACACCAATATTTTATAATAGTAAACACAAATAAATCACCGTGACCGCAAATATCTCTAGAAAATAAATATTTGATATAATCTGCATTTGGTTTTTCTTGCTTGAGCATGAGGGTGATAGCCGTCAAGGCCTCAGAATGTTGGTAATAATCTAGCTCGGTAATCAACGGCAGGACCGCGTCTATTGAGATATCATGGGCATTGACCAACTGCCACAAGAAAAACTGCTCGATACTCTCCCACATCAAACTGTTTTTCAACACCGCATTTATGTTTTCCGCTTTGAACATAATGAGATGCCCCTGTAGCACTTTACCCGTTAAAGTCTGTAATTGGCTAGCGTCTATAGCGGATATTATCACTCTCAATACTTGAGCATTGTTTAGAGTCTGTTGTTTGAAGTCCCTATACAAATCCGGCACTATCCAAATCATCAGTTCTGTGTCGGCCACGTGACAGGCGAATAAGTCATCATAAATACAAATGTCGATTTTCTTTTCTATGCTCTGACAGAAATCCTTATAGACACTTATTTTGAGTGCACTGGCTACAGAGTGGTCTTCTTTCTTGTTTTCGGTCCACTTTTTGACTTTGAGATAATAGAGAAGTAAGTATCCCATGCTTGGCAGTTCAGGATGCATTTCTGCCGCTACTTTATATAACACATCTTTTCCCAACTCGTCCTTATTAAAACCGTAAAGTGTTTTGAACAAAGTGAAGAGCGGAGATTTGATACTTTCCATTAGATTTTCTTCAGTTAACACGTCCGGAAATATATCCCCCTTTATGTCATCTTTAACACAGTTGACCAGAGATTTGGCTATAGCTGGTAAGTTCTCGTCATCTTCTTCCATATCAATCAGTTGCTCCATCAATTTATCGGCTAGTTCGACTCTTTCATCAGAGTTAGTTTCATTCTGGAGTTTCACTAAAGTTTCCCCTATAGGCCCCTCTATTAAACTGTCATCAGACTTGTCGCTTTTCTCCTTGAGTCTCACTTTAGACAAAGGAATATCGTCGTCGTCCGTGTCATATTCCAGACTGGTGGTTATCCTCAAACTTGGCTCTTCCTCGTCGTCACTAAAGGCAGGGTCATTATCGAGAATGTGGTTGTTAAGAACTGTTGCCATTCGAGAGTCAACAGAGTCGGAATCTTCAAATTTAACAGAGTTTTGAATATTGAAAGGTTCCTTTGATGATGATTCTGAAGGGATCACATGACAGAACTCTCTGAAAGTTTCCTGAACCATATTCCTCAACTCCCTGTCCAGCTTAGAGTTATCGAACAAAGGCAGTAAAGATGGTAGTACTCTTTTATCCAAAATTTGTCTAAGGGAGGTGAAAATTCCGGCTCGAACCTTGTCTACTAGAGGCGGATAGAAATTTGATATTATTCTACAAAGGAAATCTAACAGAGTGGCTGAAACTGCAGGGTGGGAGCGCATCGAATGGTGCATGACCAGTATGGCAGGTTCGATATTCATGATGTTATCCTTCTCACTATCGAAAAAGAGCCAGTCATAAAACAAAGCCAGCTTTGCATTTGATACTGCAACACTCGACGTGCATGTTGTCAACAGCCAGCCGATCACTGCCCAACGTGGGATTATATCCGAGCACAGTAATTCATTTGTTGGATGAATGACACCAACAATGAAGCGTATAATATCACATCGAAGGCTTTGCGATTCAGGCGTAGCCAAGTATTGACGTTGAAACCAGTCCTGATATCTCTTATGATTTCCAAAACGTACCTGGGAAGTAAGAAAAACCAGCTTCCTTTCCATCTCCGGAGTCAATCTCGATTGTAAAAACCGACGTGAAGTTCGATTTTGTAGCAGTTGTAATACCCCATTGAAAGAAGGAGATAAAGTTTTCGGAGATAACAGAATGTCTCTCCAAAGCTGTTCGAATTCTGGTATCCTTGCAACATTCTGCAACAGTCTCACTAAGTCCCTTCCGATGACCAAGCACTCGTGAAAATGTTCTCGCATTATACTGATTAAAAAACTAACTTCTTTCTGTCGCAAATTCACTAGGTAAGGCGCATGGTGATCTTCTATTAATCTTAAATATGTATAGACTACAGATGCTATTAAGAGTGGAAATTTTTCTAGCCAATTTCTATACTCTATGAAAACATCAAGAAGTGATTCAATAAGCGTAATATTTTTAGAAGATACATCACCACCTGCTGCATGTCGCATCAGGTTCCACACCAAATTATCCACATTGGTCACTGCATTCTTTATCATTTCTCGAAGGAGCCATATCAATTGCTGCTTCACTATATCATTAAAACGTAAATATCGGTCGAGCACTAACTGTGATAAATTTGTTAATATGAGTCCAAACCCATCACGGGTAATTAATGTTAAGTCCCTATAACTTTTTGCTGCATTTGGAGGTTCACTCAAAATCGTTACCAAAAGTCCAAATGATACTTCTTCATAACCTTTTTCTTTGAGTAGGGCCTTATTGAGAGCATCGTGGGCATCCTTGTCGCTGAGACCAGCTGTTGTATTTTGAAGAAATTGGTAACTTCTCTCGAGTTTCTGAAAAACGAAAAATAAATTCAAATTTACCGCGCTTACGGTACTGTCAGCGTCAAATACAAATAAAAGAAGTCGAGTTGAGGCGAGGAACCACAATGGCGGACATTTACTAGCTAATATGATTTTAAACGATTTACCTCTTCTAAATCATCTTTATTTTCCACTGAAGAAATAAAAAAGAGCCTAGAAGTTCCTGTAGGTATCACTTCCATATCGTAAAATCAGTAATAACGGCCGCTACGATTTTCGCACTGTTGACAAACACAGCAGGTCCTGCATCGTTCCGTCCTCGGAAAATGTTTGTGAAAATCAAGCTCGCCTTGGTGACTTCGTCCGTGGTGTAGTGGAGTTGGTACATCCAAGCAATGTTGCCAGATCTCATAATTTTCCGGAGAGTATCCTGAAATCAATACTTTTTAGGAAAAAATGCGGTTTTAGATACAACAGAACGGGTTTTTATTATCTATCACTATTCACATGATTTGATTATTTTTTACCTTATTTTTCCCCTTTCGTGGACGCTGGCTAGTAACGAGCATACAGATAAAGCTCTTTTTGAGTCATCGATAAAAATTCATTGTTACTCACGTATGTAAGTGAAAAGTTAAACCATAAAGATAGATTTGCTGACATCTAAGCTGATTTATACCTATTACTTGATGAATTTTACAGGGATATTCACGATTCCGTGTTCGATTATAACTACGTGTAAGTTTTGTTGGCTTTTATTTTACTTTGAGTTGGGTATTGCAACTTTAAGCATGCAAGAGTATCGTAATCCGTCAACAGCGTATTATTCACTATCCAAACAAAGTCACAAAACGATTCATTCATATCATATGTGGTATAGGAACTGACTATAGGGCGATACAGTTTTTACATGTGGCGATAAGGTTCAAGCATTGTTTGAAATATTGAGATAGAAATACGGGTAAAGACTGAGAGCAAGCAAAAAGGAGGTGATGCTCTTCGTGTGAGAGCGGATCATAGAGTTGCCTCTCTTGCTGATGAGAAAGGATAGCCTATCATTTTTCTTAATTTTTATTTCAAGTGGGCATATGGTATGCTACAAAAACAGGACCGTATCTGAAAATATTAAAGTACCTACTAGATACTTGGGAACGATCAGTTGCATCTCTAAAAATATTCCTGATGATTATTTATCAATTATTTATTATATTATTTTTGGTCACTAATAATTTTGAGTAGGTATAGGTAATAATTATATATAGGCATAGGTAATTATTGGTGTTAAATGAGAGTGAATCGAAGGAATTGTTTTTGTCCAAAGTAGAAGAGAAATTATTGAACCTCATGAACAATATTTCTCTCCTGGATGAAGTAACAAATCTTGGAGTGAATATGGAACACGTCTTTGAATTACTTCAACGTACTTAGGTAAATACGAAAATTATATATGATAATATGCATTCTATGGCTCGGATGGTCAAAGAAACATTGTGTGGGCAATTGATTTCATCTTTGTTCAATTATGCAGATAGGTAGTTTATTCATATGGCCTAAATTTATAATAATCGAGTATCAGAAAAAAATTCAGAAGTCTTGTCCGAGACTCATAATTGAAATCAGCCGGATGTAGGGGAGGGCAGGCAGGGTTAATACCTCGGGGCCACCACAGAAGAAGGGCCCCACAATAAAGATAAAAAATGTCCAAATTTTGACGGGTCAGCAACTTTTACGTTTTTGCTCTCAAACATTTATTTTTCATTTTCACTAAGGATACTTGCACAAACATAATGATGTTGTTATCGATATATCAGAAAACCCTGATTGCAAGTTTCCATTTACTACCAATTTTTGATTTGATCTAGCATCCCAGTGGAAACACTTTTTTTTAATGTGTAATTTGTACCCATAAGTTGGAGAGAAATGAAATAAGTTGAAAAAATCCGAAAAATGGTTGACCCTGCAGATCATCCTTACAACTTCTTGCTTATTCGAGTTCAAAATATCAAAAATTATTTGACGGAATCACTTGAATGGAACTTTTTAAACGAGACCATCTTTTGAATGCGTTTGCGGGAACTTGAAAATTCAACTTTTATAAAAAAAATTAAGAGGCCTCCATACTTCCAAATCCGGCCCTGCGCCAAAATATTCTCCATAATTTTCTGATTGACTAGGTCGTTACTTGATGAAGATGCATAGTAATTTCACGAACTACTCCGGAAAGGATTTGATCTTCACAAACTTTATTTCCAAAAATTACACACGACATGTTTTGCTTTCACTGTAGTGAATAACATACTGAAAAGATGTGTTATTCACTACGAAAAAGCTGCTGTGATAGCGAAATATGTGATATTTTTGAAATATACAAATTGGTTGAGGGAAAGCAAGAAAACTGCATCATATCTCTTTACTATATCTGTACAATAAAATAACATTCAAGGCAGACTAACCCAATGCTAATGTCAGGTTCAAGGGTACACTGTTATACCTCCAGTTCATACAGAATCATCATTTAGCATCAGTACTGTTATCTTAATACATCCCGGAGTTTAAAATATTACCTATAAGCAAATTTAAAGCTCAGCTCAAAAAATATCTTTTCAACCTCCCGTAAATTCTAAAAGTCGTATTGTGAAATAGTTATATAACTATGAAATATTGTGAAAAAAAGTGAAACTAGAGACTGAGAAAATCTTTTTGAAAGATAAGTGGAAGAGCAATCGTTGTCAGGTTTTCAGATAATTCTTAAACTCTAGCTTTGATATCATTATACATATTATATCAATTTTGTTAACGTACAGAAGTTGATATTACGTTTACAATTATTATCATTACTAAAGAAGCTCCACGATGTTGTATCAGCAAGGTACAACCTGTACGAAACCTGTAGGTATGTCGAGAGAGTTTGTAAGAAGAATTTAATACTTGTCTGTGTCATTTAACAACTTTTGAGTTCGCCTTCCAGAACAGTAGCACCAATGTTTATAATTTTATTCGAGAGGTGAAAATACGGAAAAAAATAAATAGATCAGCTCAAGCATCATATATGAATATTATGAAATAATAAAATAAGTACTTCCTGGGTTGGAGTTCATTTGAGAACCTTGATCATTTTCAAAATTAAAGCCTGAAATTTTTCTTATAGGTTAATTTCTTTGAAGGCATTGTTTTCGTTGAAAAAATTTGAATTTTGCTGAAGCGTTGTAAATAAGCAAGGTACCAATTAACATTTTTTTAATAAGTTCTATTTGTTTAGCCAATAAACAATTTGTTATGTTTTAACACTTCTCCAATAATAATAATCGTTAAAAATAAACATGTATCATTTTGTAAGAACAATTTTTTTCATTTCTATTCATTATTTTAAATAATAAGTACATGCTTAGAAACAACAAAACTCGTGTTGGTAGGCCATGTACTACTACGGTAAACATTTTCAGTGATGTAGGTGTTGACTGCGAGATCGAACGTAATATCACAAAGTCTTATCAGCTACGACTTAGACTGTCTGGTAAACGTTCCTTTTAACCACAACCTACTCGACCAGAATTTGTTCTTTCTTATCGTGATTCCAGCCGTGAAAGCCTATATTTTGATGAAATGATACATAGTTGTTTTTATTTACTCATACTATTTAAAAAATGAAGTTTGAAAATTCATTCGTTACGAAATTCCAAAACGAAGAAGCAGAACAAAAATATATTTTAGTAATGTTATTATTTATTTATAAAATAAATAGCGAATTAACAAAAAATCAATCATCTCCAAAGATAATTCATTTGTTATAATTTGTTAGTTTTTCAAACAATGAGAATGAAAACTTTGAAAATTATATTCATGTAGTTTTTAACAATAAGAAAATTAAATCGATCAGTATATTTTTAAAAAATCAAATGCTTCATTTATGTTTTTTATATTTTATATCTTTGATATATTAGAGTCGAAATTTCGAGTTTAACATCGTAATTTCGAGTGAGAGCGATGACGCCTCCCCTTACGAAGACGCCATCTATTGGATCGACAGAGAACTCAATTCTCGAACATCAAAGATAAACGAGGCTCCTCAAGGCGGCCAGTTGCAAAGCCAAGCTTCAACATCGACTGCCGACGAGATTCGTACTTTGTCACTGCAGCTTTAACTGCAGCCCAAACAGAACGCATTTATGATTCAACACCAGACAGCGCTGTTTCGACTCGCCATAGTGGTGCTAGGATGAACCATTGCTGGACTCAACTGTCTGCTGTTGAATTATATATGCGTTTTTTTTGGGTAGATTATCGAATTCTGCTGGACAAACTTGATTATTACGATTTCAGATAAATTAGTTCACAGTGGTTTAGGTCTTACTTTTACCAGTTGGTAAAAACTGACCACTATTTATGAATTTTAACTCTTAGGTGCGGTGTGCTCCAGGGTTCAGTATTGGGCCCTATTCTATTTTCATTATATGTTTACGATATTTCCAATTTGAATATATCTGAACTTTCAGAATCGAGAAATACATTATGTTGTGTATGCTTATGATAGTGTAGGCGTTCTTTGCAAATGTATTCGTTCAGTTTTTCGTGGCCGCTATTTGAAGTGATGCGAATATTCAGGAGGACAAAAAGTCGATGGGATTTCATGAAACCAAATATTTTCAATATATATGTAGCGATACCCCCATCATAATTTCTTAGCTCTTGTATTGATATTTTTTGTGCAAGATTTTTTAGTCTTGAGATGTATTTTTGAGGTGTTTTTTGCTGAGGTGTTTTTGCTAAAATATTATTGTACGAGATATTATTCCTGAGATGAAATGAGGGGAGCCATATGTAGCATTAAAGGGCTTTATGTCCTCAAACCATCTTCAAATAGGTAATCAATCATGCTGCAAACAGAACTGAAAAATACTGAATACATTCTCCAGATAATATTAGGAAATAAACATTTTTTTTCAACTATAGAGTTAGTTCATCTCGCGTAATGCTTTTTTCTCCGGATCATTATATTATTTTCTCCGACACACAAATTTTATAGGGGTTCATCACACTTTCATTCGCTGAAAAACCTAATTATGGACAAACACATGATCATTTTTGCTTCGTTGCTTCAAGTAAAATTTCTTTAAAGGACGTATAACGACGTCTTAGAAATCACACGTTAAAAGGTAAGACCTCGTTAGTTGTTAGCTCGCACAAGTTTCGACATTTGAGATTTGTCGTTCATAAGGGGGCGACAGCTGGTTAACGAAAAAACAGATTTTCAAACAATTTTTTTAAACAGATCTAACGAGTCTTCCAACAGGGACTTCCGAGCTTGACAATGGGAAATGTTCCCCAATTTGGGTTATTACAGTAAATGCAAGTTTGAACAAAATAAAGTTGTGTTCAATTCATGAGTTTTTCAAATTCACTTCGAAAAGTATTCAAATTGATGTTTCAAATGTTTGGTTTTAATTTTTGAAGGGATTTGTTTCTAATTCACATATTGGCAACAGCGCCTAGAATGCATGTAATATATCAAGTTGAAATAATTTATACGTACATAGATATTCTACTTAAAAAAAGGAAAATTATCTTTATAAATCAACAATTAAGGCAAAATATAAATTATAGTTCAATACCACCTCCACAAGCCACATAAACAACGGTTGTTTTGTTATTTAGAAGAGGAAGATAGGTTAGATGCACAGAATGTCATATGTCACAGAATGTCTCGGAACTCGGAACATAAGTAAACAGAACAGCACGCCTCTGAAATATGCCATCTTTGTTTGTCTCATACAGGTAACGAATTCATTGTCCTTTATTAGCTATAACCGATGTTGCCAAATGGTGAAATAGAAACGAATCCCTTTAAATGTCGAATGCATTATTTCATTTTTTTTAAAAGTATTTTAATAATTTATTAAAGAAAAAGGTTGAAATAATAACTTTAAAATGCGTTTTTTTAGAGCTCTTTTATGAAAACTACTTGATTTTCTTCAGGAGAAACATTTCCCATTGATAACGGCCATTTTGTTGAAGCTAAATCTGTCAAATTAGTTGTCATTTATTCAGTTTTGCAAAATCACCATGGACGGATATAGCATTCAACAACACGTGCAAGTAATAAAATTGTTTTATCAAATTGGATGTTCTGTTTGGGCAAGGTACCGCGCGCTTTGCCCATTTTACGGTC
>WOGR01001876.1:0-18717 GCA_015342045.1 Leptinotarsa lineolata | reverse complement strand
TCGATGTTATGTTGATGAGTCCAAACATGCTCTGCTATTCCTGATTTACTGGTTTCCCCTCGCTGTGTGTGTTTTTTGTGTTCGGCAATACGGACTTTCAGTGGCCTCTTGGTTTCACCGATATAGGATTTTCCGCATTCACAGGGTATTCGATAAATGCAATTCTTGGAATCGAAGTCCGCGTTTGGGAGCCTGGTTTTCGTGAGGCTGCTACGGAACATTGTCATTCACCTTCAAACAAAAGTTGTTACCAGTATTGTAGTTAATGTGTTCGGAACAAATGGAACAACAACTCTGGCACTGCTACCGTTACCACTAGCCTTTGATAATGCCTACCGCAGTAGTAGACGAAATGTCAGGCATAAAATCCTATAGACCACGGCCAAAAACCAGGCAAATAGCTTTCACACAACGAAAGTACTACTCGAAAACTTCTAGATCCAGGTAATGGTTCAAAATGTCAGAGATGGTGACTAACAGCAATCAGCGTTGTTGAGGTTTGAAATATAAATAGTGGCCAATTTAGTGTTCTGAATTTTCGTGATAGTTTCTGTTGAATTTTCTCCAGTCCTTCTTCCAGCCTGAGTGTGTCATTGTATCTGAGAGAACGCCACACTACCAAAAAAATTACTCGACTCACATCATCACAAGACGCAGAGATCCGTCTTGCTAATATTTCCGAAGTGGTTGGTTAACGACCATGCGGAGGGGTTGTACCTGGTGGAATGTATCGTTCGGTCCATAAACATCGTTCAAACCAATACCTCGTACGGCCGTTAATAAAGCACGCCTCTGTGATGGCAGAAGAACCCGGGAGAAGAATACTTCTCAAGCGCGCGCAAACGTATCCCTATCGATCCTGAACCGACTCTGCATCCAGATGAGTGAGATTGAGCAGTAGCAGCAGAAGCAAGCATCGTGCTCCCATAAAATGGCCAGAACAGCAATGCTGAGTTAGTGTCGAGTCGTGTTTTGAAGACGAAACGTGATCGGTCCGCATCACCTCCTGGGGCATGACGGCCGTGTCTGGAGGGTCTTCAAAGAAGTCATGATCTTTCACTCGTGCTAGGATGGTGAGGAACGTCGGAATGGTGCCATTGGTGGTGTTTGCCTTTCTCTTTGTTGCCATGCTGCCAGGTAAACAATTCGATCTTATTTTGATTTTCGTTACTTTGCGGTTTTTTTAATATTGTTGACTTGTTTGTTATTTAACTTGTTTTACTGTTTGCTGCATTTCCAGCAGGAAAATATTTTGGAAGAACCAAACTATAACTTTTTGCAACTTTTTATTTCGAAACTAAATAAACTTGGACTGTCGTTGGACTTTGTTGATTTTTGTTATTCTTCTCCAAATGTTTTGAATTTTTATTTTTTTCACTGAATACTCCATTTTCAGCAGGATAATATATTGAGAAAACCGAATTATAACTTTTTGCAACTTTTTATTTCGAAATTAAAGAATTTGGACTGTTGTTGTTGGACTTTGTTGATTTTTGTTGTTCTTCTCCAAATGTTTCAAATTTTTTATTTTTTCACTGAATACTTCATTTCCAGCAGGATAATATATTGGGAAAATCGAATTATAACTTTTTTCAACTTTTTATTTCGAAATAGAAGAATTTGGACTGTTGTTGTTGGACTTTGTTGATTTTTGTTATTCTTCTCCAAATGTTTTGAATTTTTATTTTTTTCACTAAATACTCCATTTTCAGCAGGATAATATATTGGGAAAACCGAATTATAACTTTCTGCAACTTTTTATTTCGAAACTAAATAAACTTGGACTGTTGTTGGACTTTGTTGATTTTTGTTATTCTTCTTCAAATGTTCCAAATTTTTAATTTTTTCACTGAATACTTCATTTTCAGCAGGATAATATATTGAGAAAACCGAATTACAACTTTTTGCAACTTATTTCGAAATTAAAGAATTTGGACTGTTGTTGTTGGACTTTGTTGATTTTTGTTATTATTCTTCAAATGTTTCAAATTTTTAATTTTTTCACTAAATACTTCATTTCCAGCAAGATAATATATTGGGAAATCCGAATTATAACTTTATACAACTTTTTACTTCGAAATTGAAGAATTTGGACTGTTGTTGTTGGGCTTTTTTGGTTTTTGTCATTCTAATTTTAATTTTTCTTCTTCATTGCCAGTAAAAAATATATTGGGAAAATTGAATAACTTTTCGCGAATTTTTATCCTGAAATTGAATGAACTGAAGTGTTGTTGTTCAAAATTTATTATTAAATAATTCTTCACGTGATTCTCGTTTTTGTATATTTCCATTGGCTGCCTATTTCCAGGAGAAGAATATATAGGGAAAATCGAATGATAACTTTTTTATTTCGAATTTGAAGAAATTTAACTGATGCTCAACTTTGTTAATTTCTTCTTCAACTGTTTCTTACTGTGAATGCTTATTTCTCGTACGAAAATATATTTGAAAACTTCAATGATGCATTTTTGCAAATTTTTATTCTGAACTTGAATGAAATGAAGTGTTGTTGTTCGAATTTATCAATTTTTGATATCATTCTTCACTTGTTCTTGGTTTTTAATATTTCCATTGACTGCCTATATTCAGCAGAAAAATACATTGGGAAAATTGAATGATAACTATTCACAATTTTTCATTTGGAATTCGAAGAAATTGAAATGATGCTCAACTTTGTCAATTTCTTCTTCAACTGATTCTCACTTTGATTTTCATTCTCAAATTGAATGAACTGAACTGTTGTTCACATTTGTTGATTTTTAATATGAATCTTCACAAGATTCTTGTTTTTGTATATTTCCATTGATTGCCATTTCCATAAATTGGTGACTCTTTTGCAAATTTTTATTTTGGATTCAAAGACATTGAACTGATATTCAAATTATGAAATGAAAGAAAATAAAATATTGTCGTTAATTTTTGACATTCTTCTTCAACTGATTCTAATTTTTAGATTTTTTCACTAAATTTCTCATATCCAGTACAAAAATATATTGAGCAACTCGAATAATGTATTCTACAAGTTTATATTTTCGAGGTAATTGTACTTGAATGCTAGGATATCATTGAACTTTGTTGATTTTCATTTCCTAGCAAAATTTTCATTCCTTAAGCTTTCTATATTTTTCAAATATTCTGAATGTTGAAATTTGCAATTTTTTCATTGAAAAAGAAAATAATATGAAAAAATCAAATACTAACTTTTATAAATGATAGCCTATAAAATACAGTCATATTCAACAGAAAGACATCAATTGATTCACAGAAAACAATTAGAGGAAAATGCCAAAAACAAGTCATCAATCTTTTTATTATTTAAAATGGACTGAAAAGCTGGATCATAATTCAACTTTGTTAGTTTTTGCCAATATTTTCGGCAAATTTTCATTTCTAAGATGAATAAACTGAAAATCTGTAGCATTGTTCAAACTTTGTTCATTTTTACCATTATTTAACTGACTCTAATTGTTGACAAAATTTTATTTTTTAGTTTTTATCTTTCAAAATTGAACTGCGTACGGTCTGGATATTACATTATTTCTGATGAGGAAATATTTTTTTGAAACTTTGGTTATCATTTTCAAATGTTAAAACTACAAATTCCATTGAAATATTATTAGTTTGAAAAACTTATTGCAAATGTTTGTTTTTTCAACACTCTCACATATAAACAACCTAGTTTGAATCCATTTTCGAATTCAAATGGTTTCTGAAATTGAAAACTTCACATTTATCTGAATTTTTTTTATCACTTGTGTAATTTAATTTCAACAGGAAATATTTGTACAAAATATCAGAGGTTTTTTTATTAAAATATGCTGGAATAAATAATAAAGATTCCACGGAAGATTTTTTTCGGAGAGTTAAGTTTTAAAGATCTGCCAAAATTATGCTTTGGAATGATCTTTGTTTGTAACTCTCAACTCTAAATATTCCTTTCGGAAAATACTGGAAAAACAATGTTATTTTATCGAAATGTGAACATATTTTTTAGAAAATTCAGTAAACTCGTTGAGCTATCTTTTACAATTTTTTGTGGATTATTTATACTTTCACAAACCCAGTTTTTAATTCGCTTTGCATAAATTTCAAACCATCCACTGATATTTTTGAAAATGTCACATCTGTTGAAAACAACAACACGTCTTTTCAATTCATTTCACGTTCAAATAATTATGATACCAAGCATGTCAATCTTCCATGAATTCCAAAATATAATTCAATCTCACTATTCATTAAATGATCTGCTTAGAAAATATGTTACATTTCAGGTTCGAAGATATTTCAAAATGAAGCGAAATCTTTCCTATTTGAAAAATAACATCATTTCTTGCAGAAATATTTGAGTGACGACTAAAATCAAAAAATAGTATTTAAGACTGAATATGTAAGGTTTCTTGGACTTTCGTCTAAACATTTTTCAAATTTTATTGAATTAACATGTGATGCATAAAATACAGAGTTTGAACCTCTGATGAAGAATAAATCCAAAACAAAAACTGTTCTCAAACATCACAACTACAGAACGTTTTTATAATTCTGAACAGTGTTTGGCCATATTTAAACATAACAAACCGGAATTTTTGCGTCGATATGTGACAATGAATGAAAAATGGATCCATTACTTCACTCCGAATCAAAACGATCGTTACCTGAGTGAAGAGTAACTCGGCCAAAGCGCCCGAAAGCACAACATTCGGCTGGAAAGGTTATGGCGTTGGTATTTTGAGATGTGCGTGGTGTAATATTCACCGACTGTCTTGAGAAGGGAAATATCATCTACAGTGAATAATTGCACAGTGCATTTCTTTAATATCCCCCTTTTACCTTTTGAACGGGTCAATTCAAAAAATTGAAATTTGGGATAATGAAATTAATGCATAAATACTTTATTTTGAAGTAAAATTGACAGATGAAACTTCCAAGATGGCGGCTGGGCGCCATCTTAAAAAAAATTAAATGGAGAGGGGGGTCTTGTCACACATCTTTTTGAAGCTCCTGACAAATGCTTCACAACCCTAGAATATAATGTCAATATCTTCACCTACTGCAAAATGGCGGAACATTCCGCCTATCAGCCTATCCGATATTTCACGCCGAACATTTTCGAACACAGTAACGTCAATATCTCTATAAATATTTATTATTTTCTGCCGTATATCCAATACTGAAGCAGGTTCAGTTTCGTACACCTTTTGTTTCAAATAGCCCCATGAAAAAGTCCAAAGGTGTCAAACCTCTCGAGCGGGCTGGCCATTCTGTAGAACCTCGACGGCTAATCCAACGACCGGGAAAAGTAGTATCCAAATAGTTTCTGACTTGTCTGGAGTGATGTAGTGGTGCTTCATCTTGTTGGAATACAATATCCATTTCGAATTTATTAGGATTCGCTTCGACGATTTCAGTAATGTTCCAGTAGTTTCCAGCATATTCAAATACAGTTCCCCTGTTAAATTTTGATCAATAGATAGAGGTCCCACAATATGCTTTCCCAATATTCTTGCCCAAACGTTGATTTTTTCTGGAAATTGGGCATATGTTTCTCGGAAAATGTGAGGTTTGGTGTCACTCCAATAACGGCAATTTTGTCTGTGAACATTGCCGTTTGAAAAAATGTACATTCGTCACTAAAACAAATATAGGTAGGATGCCTTGCAATGGTTTCCGTCATGATTTCGCAGAATTCTGTTCTTCGATCAAGGTCATCTTCAGTTAATTGGTGTACCATTTTAATTTTGTATGGATGATACCTACCCCTCTTCAAAAGTCTCCACACAGTAGAAGGAGACACTTCACAAATATTCGCGACGGAATAAGTAGACTGTTCAGGATTTACTACCACCTCACCAGTTATTTGCACTTGCTGTTCTTCCGGAATGGACGGATGACCTGGGTAGTTGTGAATTTGGATACAAGTTCCCTCAAATATTTTCTTCAGATAGGACGATTCGGAAAACGTTCATTGAAAATCCTTTCGATCTCGTGGAAGTTACGCGTCGCACCGTAAATAAAAATCACTTCAATTTTTTCTTCCAATGGACGAGAATTGACCATTTTAGATATTGTTGACATGTACCTTTCTAGTAGTGAAACCGAAAACTAAATGAGAATATTCTAACTGAACAATGATGTTCATTGTCGTACTGACATTTCTTGTCGTTTTTATAAACAAAAATAACTCAATAAACCTTATCGGGTTGTTGGAATTCCCATATGGCAGATAAAAAGGAATATTTCTAGAATATTTCTATTAATGTGTTTGTCTTCAGGAAATCATTAAATTTTCTGCTATTTTGTAGTGGGTGAAGATATTGACTTCATATTCTAGGGTTGTGAAGTATTTGTCAGGAGCTTTGAATGTATCACAAGACCCCCCTCCTTTCCATTTGATTTTTTTCCAATATGGCGCCCAGTCGCCATCTTGAAAGTTTCATCTGTAAATTTTACTTCAAAATATAGTAATCATGTATTAATTTCATTATTCCAAATTTCAATTTTTTGATTTGACCCGTTCAAAAAAGAAAAGAAGGGACATTAAAGAAATGCACGGTATATCGAAATATTTGGATTCACAAAATAAAACGGGTCAGATGGATTTCTTGATAAATAGAATCAGAAATACTGGCGTAAAATGTTGGTTTGATTTTCTTTTATCATCTCTATGAAGCTGACTTAGTTAGCGGAACGCGCGTCGAAAGATAGTGCTACAGTTCTGTCACATTATTGCAAAAAGGTTTATGGGGGATTATGTGATTCCTGAGACTTTTGCTGAGCTTGTGCGTCTTTTATATAAATTAAATTCATTTGGAAAAACGTTCTCAGGAAGTTTATTCCACATAAACGTAGAGTTCTTGAACAGTGGAAAAATAATCATAAGTGAAAAGAAGATAAGAAAAAACAGGAAATATTACAAAATATTCTCTCCAAACTCTACCCAGACCACAGTTGATCTTAATATTTCGTGAAATGATACCCATCCTCTCTCTAAACTTAAGATCATACCGACTTACAGCAGAAACTTCGGCAGAACAGTGCAGAAGGCTGTCCTTTTTGCTCACTGCGTCTCCTCAGGGCATATGATTCTGGAACCCAATGATCATTCATCTAGACTGGGGATTGGTCATTGGGTATTGATGTCGGTTCGTTCCCTATAGTATCGACGCTTCGGGGAAAGGGCCTGACCGGTACAACCTTTCAAAAAACCGAAGACGCGACAATCTTCCGTAAAGGGAAGAAAAAATGGTTGAAATATCTGAATTCACTCATAACTTATTTCAACAGACCACTCTGTTGAAACGGTTGTTCCTGGTTATTCTCATTGGAGTGACACCTTCCACACTACACAAAATGTTTGGAACGTGATGAATAACTTCGGAACTCCTTTCCAAAATATGACGGCTGTACTTATTGATAACCATGTACATCAGTAATCATCTTCAAACATTTGAAAGTGTTAGCTTCCGGATATATAGATTACAGCAGTGGTTCCCAAACTATGGATCGCGACCCACTAGTGGGTTGCGGGAACAATTTGGTTGGGTCGCGGAAGCAGATTAAAAACATTTAATACCTTTGAATTCTTTTTCCTTTGAAATATAAACAAAATTGCCATATCTCATGACATATGCTTCATCTCAACTTCTAATTACACTACAGAATTAAAAATCTTTTTCTCAAAAAGATACCTATCTATATATGTTCAAAATACCTTCAGTGTGATAACATGGAAGTTCAAAACAAGAATACTATTTTCAATAATGTCACAGACAACGAATTCTCGTGGAAAGTGACCTGCGTTTGAAGCTTTCAACTTTCAACCCAGATATAGAATCTCTTGAGAATCATACGCACCAGCTCCACAAGACATAGGTAAGTCTTATTTTCTCATTTTTTGTATTTGTTCAGTTTTAAGATTTTCAATTAAGGGTATTTTTTCGTACTGTATTTTGTCTTCAATTATATCATCTTTAGCATTTTCTTTAGAGGTGTATTTCTCAATAGCAAAAAAGTATGGAAAACGCTGGATTATAGGATTTTAGGATGATAGGATATACCAAATAAACATTTTGAACTTTTTTAAAGGAACGGCAATGATAAAAATAGCAGGATTAAAGTAAACAATGGCACAGTACATATTTGGCACGTATTACTGGCATTCGTACATTTAATTTTGAACTATTAATGATATGATGAAGTGAAAAATCTCAAAAAAAGATGAAAATTTCAATTTTTCTCCAAAAGGGAAACGGCAACTAATCATTAGAGATAACAACTTTTCCCGAAATTTGCTGGGATGCATTTTCAAATGCCAATGAATTCTAATACTTAAATGAATATTTCAAATTATGATCTGTATAGGTGTACTTTCCGTTGACCCTTGAAAGGACTTGCCTTTTGATGTTTTAACAATCTCTAGCCAAAATGTCGATTCGGTACTTCTTTGTAATTATTTTATTTAAATTATTAAAATAAGGGTAATTTGTGTTGAAACCTTCTATATATTTGAAAGAATTCTTCTTCATATTTTGTTTTCAATGGTGGCCATGTAGCTGCTTTGTGAAAAATTACAGTGTCATTTGTAAAGCTAAGAATCAGTCCTTTATAGTAGGTATAAATAGTATATAATACGTCACCAAATAGTGTCCTTCATGCGATAAATTATTGATTCACTTGCTTTCGCAACGATGCTATCAATTAATATTCTATTGGAAATATAGCATTTACTTTTGAAATATAACGCGAATACCAATATTTTTCAGGATTTTTCTGTCTTAGGTTGTCAAATGCTTACTTGAGATCAACAAAGATGCGAAATGTGTCAAAGCTATTTTCTGGATATTTTAGTCGTGGTCTGCAGGTTTTTATGCCAGCCGTTTCGTCTACTACTGCGGTAGACATTATCAAAGGCGATGTCTATTGATCGCGAAATAAGTGTTTGTTTCTGTATCTGAAAAAGTGTGTGTGTAAGATCTGTTTAATGAAGTTTTTATACTTACCGGAGCCGCCTGACAGCGACTTCGCGGGTGGAATTTGGTTCTGCTTCGTAGGCCTCATATGCTTATCTCTCTCGGGAAATCTGAGGTCATCCCTGTTGAGTGCTTTATGTAGTTCCCGCAGCGCTGAACTAGCGTGTGATCGAATTATTTCGAATACTTTTTCGGCGTGTTCTCTCATGTATGCGTCTACGTAGTGGTCCAGGTCCCTGTTGATGAATCTGTTGAGCGTTCACGGCAGCTCGCAAGCAAGCGTTTGAAAACATCTGGATACTGCGTCTGTATGTTGCTCCGCACTGTCCTCAAGCAGTGGAGGCATGCAGAATGATTGGAAGTAGAACGGCCTTGATTAGCAGCAGTTTTACGTGGAGTCCTATCTTACTTCTGCGACCTATGATAGGATATAGGTTTTGTCGGGCTACTATCGCCAGCCCTAGTCTCTGCCCTATGTGGTTCCTGAACGTTAGTCTCTTGTCGAGGATGACTCCCAGGTATTTCGCTTCGTTGGACAAGGAATCTCTTGTCCGTTGAAGATGACGTTTCTTTCCGGGTGTACCAGCCTTCGTGTGAACAGTATCGCCTGAATCTTGTCAAGGTTTATACTGATTTTTCAGAGGTTGGCCCATTCCCCTAATCTGTCCGCTTGCTGTTGCAAGTATCTAGTAACTTGCGCATGGCTAGTTGATCCCACCAGTAGAGCTATGTTGTCCGCGTAGAGTGCCAACTTGTTAAAGTTGTTGGGCACGTCTGCTGTGTATACCGCGAAGAGTTGTGGAGAAAGGACTGCACCTTGTAGGACTCCTGCTTCCAGAAGTTGCATGGTGGAGAGTTCGTGCAGCGGCATCGCCGGTCTGCTAGAAAAGATTCGATTAGTCTTATTTCGAGTAGCCAAAATTGCTCATTTTGGCTAGTAGTCCGTCGTGCCAAACTCTGTCAAATAACTTGGAGACGTCTGGGAATATCGGTCCGTTATGGTATCCTTTGCTTAGGTTAAAACCTTCTGTCGCATAGTCTACTACCCTCAGGTATTGTAGCTCTGGAGAGTTTTCGGATTTGAAACCGAACTGTTCGTCTAGCAAGATTCCCAGTTCGCAGGTTTGGCCCTCTAGTCTTTTCAATATGACTCGTTCTACCACTAAGCTCGTGTAAGGGGTTAAACTTATTGGCCTATGGTTGCCTGGAAATATGTGATTCATCTTCGGCTTCGGGATATAGATGACCATTGCATCCTTGAACGGATACGGGAAAAGCTATAGTCTGAGTATAGCATTAATGATATTCGTCATTGCCGCTATACCCTTTCTTGGTAGGACCTTCAGTGCCTGGTTTGGAAATTGGGCCGGGCATGGGGCTTTCCGAGTGGCTAGGTCTCTTACGATGCCTTTCTTTTCCTTGGGAGATGTTGGTGCCAGGGGTTGCGTGTTGTCTCTCCTTCTTGCTTACCGTGTATAGGTGGGCATGGCAAGATTGGATTATTTCAGTTTTCTGGGAAAATTCCATTCTCGAAACAATCACTATCAATTAGAGGTATTTAAAGATATTCTATATTCTTTAACGCATGGAATTTTATATCATCCCTTCCTGTACAAATTTTATTTCCAATATATTCATGTAACTCTTTGTTGCGATAGTTTATCAAAACTGAACAATTTACAAAACTGTAACACCTGTTTCTTTGGCACAATAATTTCTTCAGTCGTGTTATATTCCAAAAAAACATGAAACTATTTATGCTTAGTACAGTTGTCTTCCTAGACTGCAAAGTATAACTAATAAGGTGCAATAAATATTTTTGAACATTTTTGTTTTCCATTATAAACTCTGTTTTTTGCGAACGCTTTAGACATTGCTGGTGTATTCATTCAAATATATTTTTGTTTGTGTTTTTGATGTTGACATGAATTTTCATTCACAGTTTATGTAAATTTTGGTTTTATCATAACATCAAGTATTTCGCAAATGTATCCGTTAATATTCTCATGTTAGCATTTTCCCACAAAAATTAAAAATTTCACACTCCACGCAGCTCAACAATTATCAGGAAATATCGAAAAATGATCAATCATACCTATCATCAATCAAATGATATCATTAACGAAATAACAGGGTGTCGTGTTACCTTTCACAACCCTTACGATATCTAAAAAGCCTAAAAAATGAACCCGGGAAATAAAAATTACATCTACCTGTTGTGTCCGATGCCGTGGTAAAGCGAAGGGAACCTTCTCGAACTATCAATTGACAGATGCAGTAATTTTTCAGTCAATTGTAGCCTCTATCGCTCCGGAGCTTTGGGATGTGTGTGTAAAATCTTCTGTCATAATATGGACATCGGAACTTATCAAGAATATTTGGAAGAACTATGTAAGGGAAAGAATGGTTTCTTTCATTGTATTGAGTCCCATCTATTCTCTTTAGGGTTATAATGTTTTCTTTGAATGCTTGATCGATTGGTTTTTACTTTTAATCGTTTTTTTACTAAAAAAGAACGTTTTCCTACAAGGGTTTGAGAAGTACTCTGTGAGAATTTCTTAATGATTTCAAGCGGACAAAATTTTTGATGGATCATTACTTGAAAAAAGTTTACTTTATTTTCGTTAACTTTCGAAACATTTTTTGTACTGAAGTGAATAAAATGTAGTTTGGAAAGTTGTTTCAAATAACGAATATACACTAATACACAATTTGAAACGATTGATGCCTTTCCCTGTCTTAAATAAATGAAAAGTAGAACAACAAAATTAAATAGAGACATCAACTGATCAATTTTATTTCAATAAGATTACAAAAACTATTCCCAAAAAATTGAAATAATTTTATTCTTATTTAGTCAAACGTTGTAGTTGAACGGCTTGGTAGAATCAGTAATTTATTTTCTCTGCTACTTAAAAAAATAAAATTGATGTTGAAAATATGAAAACCAATACCATTGTTTTGATTACAGAATCCACGAATGACTTCGTAGAAGAAGATAGTTGATGATATTTTTCTATAACCCATACCCAAAAAAGTTTCTGAATGAAACGAAGAATCTTAATCGAAGAAGTGCAGAAGGCCGTCACTACATCGGCTCAGGGCATACGATTCTTGGACCCGATGACCGTTTAATTCACTGTGGTGAAAAAAATACATGATATCAACAATTTAACCACAGGGCATAGAGTGTAGAGTAACATACCTACATTATAGAAAAATATTTCGATTTGTTTTCTTACAATAACGATAGTTTTACGGGACTAGAACAAATCGTTCATTCTTTTGAGGGATACGCCCTTAATTCAAAATATTTACTCATATCGATGTTCTGTTTTTTTACGACTAGTTTGATCATTGAATACTTCGGCCACATACATATTTTTTGATATGTGGTGAAAGTACAAGTACGCCATGAATACCCGTTCTTTCAATAACAATGTTTTTCATTACATCACAATTGAAAGGCTTGGAATTAGTGGCGGATTTACAAATTCTCCGCCCGTAGGCTATTCAATTTTTGCCGCCTCTAAATAAATAATTTTTCAAATTTTATTCTCAATTTTAAGGTGCAACAAGAATTCTCTAATTTTTTCAGAGTGATGTTATATGGAATAAGTTAAATTTAAGAAATTCTTTTTTCAATCGATAAAAAAAAGAAGATGGCAAAACACCGCTGTGAAAAAATTTGAAGATTCATGTAGAGATGAGTACATAGCACTGTATCTAGGACTATATTTCGATTTTTGTTAAAGATTTTAATTTCTTTCTAATTTTCGAAATTCGTATTTTGTGTGTGTACAATATTTATTTTTTTTGTAAATCGAAATAAAAAATGTATGAACCAAATCTGCCGCCCTTTAAAATTTGCCGCCCTAGGCTCTAGCCTACTCAGCCTGCTGGTAAATTCACCACTGCTTGGAATCAGAGCCGGCGAAACTGTAATTTATAAAACTGAGGGTGAACTTCCTTGTGCACAATATTTTTGTGTGAAACAAAAATATGGAAAAAATTGAAGAATACGAAATTTGTGGCCAAACTTGGTATATACAATTTGAATAATATTCTTAACAGCTTTTTCCAATAGATTTTTTTCGATAATTTTAACGCATTGCAAAATATCTGAAACTGATTCTCTTTGTCAATTTTTACTAAGCCGACATTGAAATTCAGATATCAGCCTAGTGTCGTGAAAAATTTGACCCATCAATCTGTATATCTTTGAAAAAAGTCAAATTTGTATCACTTAAGATTGTGAAAATCTTGATTTTCATCCCAACAGCAAGTCACTAAATGTGTAGAGGATTAAAAACTCTCAAAAAAGAATGAAAAATTTGATAAATATCATTACCACATGAATCTCTTTTCAAAAATGACAATTGATGATTTTCTTCTTTCTCTGAATTTTTTCAATATTTATGTGATTATTTAGGCGTAGAAAGTCAAAACGGTTTTGCTATAGCAAAAATAATTGTCTTCCGATAATATATCAATAGAAAAATTAACTCCATCAAAAGTTCACCCTACATGGACTCGTCATTTCAATTCACGACGCACATTCCTGTAGGTTTTTCATAATCAGAGAGTTAAAACAAAGCATCGTTCTTTATGTATCAACTTTTTCAAGGAACCGTCTGAATTCAATCCTGATTAATGTAAATTATATGTCGTTAAAGGAAAAACCAACAAAAAACCCTTAACTGCACCAAATCCCACAAGTCGAGGAGTTTTGCGTATTTTTTCCCGACTTAATAATGATGTTTCTTGAGAGGCCGCAACTTTATTAGTGTCAAAACCAGATTAGGCCACTTTATTAAACTTGTTCGAAACAGTGCATAATTTCTGCATTATAACAGAACACAGAATAATTTTCATTTGGTAGCTTTGCATTTTCGTAAAATTCGTATTATGCAAATCTGTATGATAATTAGACTTGTTACACGATCTAGGAGGACTTGGGTCGTGTTTATAGCGTTTTGCGGATGACAGAGATGGATTCGAGTTTTGGTTACATTTAAATTTTGCCACTTTTTACCCATTTGATAATTCGGGTGGCATCATTTACCAAATATGACACAAACAGGCTGTATTAGTGGGGTTGTACCTAGGTAATTTGAATTTTACAGATGGTAATGGTGTTTTTGAGCATTCGACTTCGTGTACAGTAAACAGATAGTGGGTGATGAATGGCAGCTTTTCGCAGGTTGTGTTTTGTGTTCAGTACATTTCGAAGAGTAATTGCGTCAGTGAAAATTATTAATACACGAACTTGATATTCGATGGAAATTAATAAAACACTAATAATTAGATGCCTTTCGTAGTAGCTTCCTCAGTCTAACAAATTTCGACCATTTCTACCATTTTGACTGAGGAATCTACTGTGTCTATAAAATTATTAGTGTAATTAGACTGTGAACGTCAAATCAAATATTGATAGCTCAAACCTTCCAGATATTGATAACTTCACATTTGTTTCATGTTTTCCACTCTTAAATAGAGAAATAAACAGGCAAACTGTATGAGATAATATCAATTGAACTTCGGGTTAGTGTTTTGGATTACTTCACAACGTTTTGGTCATTGCGTAATCATCACGAAAAGTGTAGATACTAAGAATTCAAATTTTGGGGAATACCCGAATCTCAAACATTCCGTAAGAAACAGTTTCAGTCAGTTTCAAACAAACCAATTGATCTTTTTTATTTTATTCAATTTTTTTCATATTCAATTTCTTGCAGTCCAAACAGCACCGATTTGCACAAAATTCAGAGTTAGAATCTACTTACCCTCTACCAATTTCAGTCGATGATTCAAATCGTGGAGCACGTACTTTTCGAGCTTTTTGACCCTTCCAATACGTTTTGAACTATCAAAGACCGCATGGGAGCTGACGCCCAGTTCATCCGCCAGCCCACGCACCGTTTGTAATGAGTCAGTCTCCACCAGGGTCCCCAAATTCTCTTCCTGGATTACTGTAGGTCGACCACTTTGGGACTCATTTTCGAGGCTGAAATCTCCGGAACGAAATTTCGCAAAAAAACGTCGAATAGTGCGTTTTTTTAAAGGAAAAAACACAAGCACTACAGGTTAAACCTTAAGCCGCTCTAAGAGGGGTGCTTGTGCGACATTGTGATTGACATTGAACCTGAATCGCTGGAGATTAAATCCATTGGAAAAAACGTTCTCAGGAAGTTTATTCCACATGAACGCAGTTCTCCAAATGAAAAAGTTTTTAAACAGTGAAGTTCGAGGTGTACTGAGCTGAACTTCAAAACGATGAGCAGCCACAGTCCGTCTCGTTTTTCTGATATGCACCGGTCTTGGTGGAATCAAATGTGCAAAGTCCCTTGAACACTTCCGGTGAAAGTATCTATAGAAGAGAGAAAAATCTCCAACCTTTCTTCGATGTTCCAGACTATCAAGGTTGAAAGTTATGTTTACGTCTCCAATCAGGCGGATGGCTCTCAATGGAATCCAGCAGCTTCAGGGTATGTTTGCGGGCAGAGCTCCATACATGAGAACAATGCTCCAAAGAAGGTCTGATCTGAGCTTTATAAAGCATCGAAAGTTGCTGAGGTGTGTACAGTTTTCTGATTCGGAATAGTGTCCCAAGCTTTTGAGAAGCAGGCCTTGCAATTCCAGCAAAATGATTCTGCCACCCAACAAACTTATCGAAGCAGACAGCGGAATTGTCTGTCCTGACATTATTATATCCGGTTTCGTGGCATTGGAATGAACCTGGTTAGTTTCACCCCAACTCGAAATTACTTCTAAATCCTCATAAAGATATGCAACCTCCTGCTGCCGGTGAAGATGTGGATCCGCAACCGATTTCCTGGTATCCAAATGGAATGACGAGGCAAGTGTGCTGTCGTCAGCAAAGCAATAGATTGGATTCTTCGTTTTTTCCAATAAGTCGTTGATGTACAATAAAAAGAGGAACACCAGCGTTGATGGTGAAAGTATTTGAGAGATATCCATCGACGGCCATCGACGGGCACTTGGCTAGCAAACCCTCATGCCACACACTGTCAAAGGCCTTAGAAATATCAAGCGCAACAGCTCTTGACTCTCCATGATTCTCGATTGCGTTATTCCAAATATGGGGGACATACGATAGAAGCTCGCCTGTTGATCTTTGTTTCCGAAAGCCATATTGATGGTCGCTCAAGATGTTAAACCCTTTCAAATATTCAAGGATATGGTGGTCTACGGCTTTGTCCATGATTTTTGATATCACTCACAGCAAAGCGACTTGAAAATTCTTCTTGCCCTTTTCGGAAATAGGCTGAATGTGAGCAATCTTCCAACAAAAGGTAAAAACACTTTTCTTGTAAGACAGGTTGAAAAGTCTGCAAAATACTGGTGGGAGTTCATTTGCGCACTTTCTGAGTACGATGACAGGCACGTCATAGCACCAGACGTTTTGATGATATTGACCTGTTTCAGAATTCGCCTGACCAGACATTGTGGAAAAGTTATTTCTGGCATCGTGGATTCTAGTGTGGTAATAGTAGGTGGTGTCTTTCCAAGAAAATCGGCTGTGGAGTGAGACGCAAATTGTTCAGCTAGTAGATTTGCTTTTTCTATGGCTATCGTTGCAATTGAACCATCCGCTTGTGTTAGTGGTGGAATTGTCGATTTTGTGAAGTTTTGATTAACAGCTTTAGCTAACGACCAGAAGGATCTATACCCGTTGGGATTAGCAAGCAGTGACCCACTTGAAAGCAGGACACCTCCATAAAATTTGCATCTGCCAAATATCATTTTCATTCTACAAAAACCAAGACCTGCTGCGTCTGGAAAAATTTAAAATCACCATTGAACTGGGAGCCCTATCATATGGTGGTATACCAAATTCTATCAAAAAATATTCAATATTATCAAGTCTGTGTTACCACTGATTGGTTGTATATCCGAAAGCAGACTGGGGGGCCAGCTATCAATGAGCTCAACCCTTATAGTCCAGTCATTTTAGGCATTTTCTACCACAATTTATTAAAAAATTCCTAGTGAGCTGAATTTTTTTGTACACATTTATCACGGCGTTGTAATGAAGATGTGAATAATCGACATTGTAATCGTGCCGGTAAAAAAAGTTATTTAGGTCAAAAGTCACGAAAATAATTTTTTCGCAAATATCTCGCGACCTATTGCTCGCAGGTCAACAGGGATCATTATAAAAATTGTTTCGTCGTAGAATTATCAAAAAAAAAATTGCTTTCTGCATTTTTCTGTTAAATTTAACGTTTTCGGAGTAGAGCGCTGAAAAAGCGCACTCACGGTGTACGGTATATAATACATTTGTTTGAAGGTGAAGGTATATAATACAAATTCATATTTTCAGTGATAAAAAAACCTCTTATTGAATATCATAGATCATACCTACGGAAAAAACTATTTAAAAAAAACGCTACTTTCATTCTACTTCGGAAGTTCTACTACTGAGGAAGCGAATGCATAGTCACAATAAAGTCGCTTTCTCAGCGCTCTAGTGCAAAAAGGGTTGATTTTACAGAAAAATGCAAGAAATATTTTTTGTAGATAATTCCAAGACGAACAATTTTTGAAATGACCTCTATTGATCTCCGGGCAATAGGTCGCGAGATATTTGCGAAAAACTGATTTTCATGACTTTTTGACCTTCATAACTTTTTTAGCCGACACGATACCAATGTAGATTTTTCACTTGATCTTCATTACAACGCCGTAATAAAAGTGTATACGAAAATTCAGCTCACTAGAAATTTTTCCGATAAAACCTACAATGACTGGATTATGTTTGAAACATTGATTGTGACGCAGTATTTCTTCGAAAGCGTAGAAATGCCTTTTGTTGCCAACAATTCTCGATAATCTTATTTTTTTCTCCGGGAAAAGCTTTCGTCGAGACATATTTACTAAATAGGAAGTTGTAATTCCCAAGATCACTTCGCCTAATAACACGCCAATAATCACTGACCATAGTGCAAGGAGATAATCAATATTTGTAAACAAATATAAAAATTGAATTTCTTATCAAGCCCGAAAAAATAATTGATATATAAATGAAGATGAAGCAGGTCACCGCGTGCATACATCTCTGTGAATCGAGTCGGCAAACACTTTTTAATCTACAGAAGTTCATATTTATCGCGCTCTGCACATATCGCTAAAACTTTGGTGATAATGACAGTAATGGTGTGTCTTAAAAATAGTGCTGTGAAACTAAAAAAAGATCATTTTCGTGGTTTTTTCTGATTTGCTTTTTTTGAGAATATTTTCAGACAGAATTTGTGAATTTATTTTTTCTACATAAAAAATCAGCAACATCGTCAAGCAACTGTGAATGATATTATATTCTTCAATAGCTATGAGAGGTAAGATATTCATACATTCAAAACTTTATTTGAAATATATTTATTGTAAATTATAAAACTATAAAACTAACAGTGAATAACGGAATAATTCATTAATGACAAAAGAATTCCCTCATGGAACGTGGTACGCCAAAAAATGCTTTTAATGAAGTACTAAATTCAAATAATCGTGTTTTAATTTATTTCGACTCAGTTTTTGAACCATATAATAAATAATGAGCAGTAAACTTCTCCTCTTCACTTGTTATACTTTTTAACTTCACATCCTTACTTATTGCGAGTTTGTTGGGGCCCACTGCAGTTTTGGAACTACAGTTTTTGAGATGTAATGAGTGATTTTTTTGCTGGTATCTTTTTGGCAACACTGTTTTTGACAGATCACGCGTGAATCG
>WOGR01001875.1:0-18718 GCA_015342045.1 Leptinotarsa lineolata | reverse complement strand
AGCAGGAGGTTGCATATCTTAATAAGGATCTAGAAGAAATTTCGAATTGGGGTGAAAGTAACCCGGTTCAATTCAATGCCACGAAAACTCAGGCATTGGTTTTTTCCAAAAAGACGAATGTCTCTGAACCAGATATAATAAAGTCAGGACTGACAATTCCGCTTTCTGCTTCGATAAGTTTGTTGGGTGTTAAAATGGACACTAATATATCTTGGCACAATCATGTTACTGGAATTGCAAGGGCTGCTTCTCAAAAGCTTGGAACACCAGAAAACTGTACACATCTCAGCAACTTTTGACGCTTTATGAAGCTCAGACCAGACCTTCTTTGGAGTATTGTTCTCATGTATGGAGCTCCGCCCCTAAACATACCCTGAAGCTGCTGGATTCCATCCAAAAAAGAGCCATCCGCCTGATTGGAGACGCAAACATAACTTGCAAGAAGATTAGAGATTTATCTCTCTTCTATAGATACTTTCACGGGAGGTGTTCAAGGGGACTTGGCACATTTGATTCCACCAAGAGCGGTGCATATCAGAAATACGCGACGGACTGTGGCTGCTTATCGTTTTGAAGTTCAACCCAGTACACCTCGAATTTCGCTGTTTAGAAACTCTTCCATTTGGAGAATTGCGTTCATGAGGAATAAACTTCCTGAAAACGTTTTTCCCAGTGGATTCCATCTCCAGCGATTCAAATCCAATGCGAATCACTACTTTCGCACAAGCACCGATCTTAGAACGCCTTAAGGTTTATCCTGTAGTGCTTGTGTTTTTTTTAAAGGAAAGGACATGGCATCGGTTTGAGCGTGGAATAATTTTCATTGACTATCTTAAAAAAGGTAAAACTATCAACGACGAGTATTATGCGAACTTATCGCAAACTTTGAATGAAGAAATCAAGCAAAAACGGCTGCAGTTGGCTGAAGAAAAAGTGTTGTTACATCAAGACAATGCACCATCTCACAAATCCATTATCGCAATGACCAAAGTTAAAGAATTGAAGTTTGAATTGCTAACTCATGCACCCTATTCGCCAGATTTAGCCCCCTCGGATTATTTTCTGTTCCTCAAACTTTTCCAACGATGAAGAAGTGATGTCGGCAGTTAATGGCTATTTTGAGAAGCAGGTCATTTCTTATAAAATCAGTATCGAACTTATTAAACGTCGCTGGGAAAAGTGTATAGAACTGCAAGAAGATTATGTTATCATAGTTGGGCCGGGTACTTTTGGGACCAGCCTCGTAACATAAATTGTGTAAGCTTTCATAGATTTCCAGAGATAACTGTGTCAATTTCCGGGTTTGTTGGCTGTAGTTGTTTATGCATGACGTTTCGTCTACAATTGCGGTATACATCATCAAAGGCAATTAGGTAACAGAAGAAATTGTCCTCACAGCACATAGTACTTTGTTCCATGTCAGGGTTTCCGGTTTTATTCCATCCGTAATTGCCGTAACTTTCAACTATTGGCCAATCCTTAATTATGTCAATCATTCCTTCCTTTTGATTGAAATTGTCTTTATATTCATGAATTTCATCCCTTCCTATTAACTCCAAGGCGATTAAAATTCATAAATAAAGAGACAATTTCGAAAGGAAGGGGAATTTGTCATAAATAATATATGGCTACCTGCACTAAATTGCAGACGAATAAGACCTTTTAATTCAACCAATAGAAATAAATCCATGCCCACCATCGATGGAATAAAACTGAAGACCCAGGCATCGAACTAAATAATATGCGTTGTAAGGACAACTAGAGCACTGGAAGAAACTGTCCATCTGAAACAAATACTTTCATATACATGAACATTGAAATATACGAAAATTATTTTTTCTTATTCAGTTTGTATTCCAAACATTCATAATGGAAATGAAACAGTTATCATTCACAAGAACGCTATACAAAGAAATATACAGTGCCTTTATTTCAAAACTTCCCACCCCTAGTACTTCGTTTAGCAGGATGAATTTGCCGTAGACAAAAAACACGTCAATTTAGATATCGAGGGGGAAGTTTAAACCAGTGCTAGTGGTATTTTAGGTTTAACCCCCTTACCCCTAGCTACCCCCACTTAATAATTTTAAATGGCACACCCTATCTTGTAACACATCATTTTAAAGATCCTAAAAATCCTCACTCAACCCCGTTTAGAAAACTGAAATTGGTTAATCCGTTCTCGTGAAATAGGGCAAAAATAAAATGAATTATAACAAAATGCAAAAATTTATGGAACCGCTACCACTGACTCAATAACGGTATGTTTATGTCTCTTTTTTACACAGAGTTTTTTGCTTTAGCTGAAAGTGAGATAAGGGCACACAGTTGCTTCTTGGCGTCAGTTACAATTAAATGATGAAAACATTTATCAGAATTAATTATTCCTGATTTTAAACTGTTTGTCAAGTGGTGTAGTTGCACTGACAGTAATACAAATCGTAATGGTGTACACTTTACAAGAACTGAAATTATCTTTATTTATGGTACTGAAAATAGGTGTGCTCGTAGGACAGCCCGGGTTTGTAATGAAAGGCATGCAGGCCAAAATGTGAGTCACCGATATATTCTAAAAAATATAAGCATTCGTTATTGAAGAGTACAAAATCTAGCCTCAGTGGAAACTCATGATGCTGCATTTCTTTGTAGTATGACAACAAGTTTTGCAACTATCACACTGCACAAATTCATCCTCATCTTCCTTCACTGGTAAATAATTTGCAATGAGAGCAGTTTGGCATTATGAACAATACCGAGTCCGGTCCTGACTACAAGGCTACGAGGATAAGTTCTTAGGTCTCAGCAAAAAAGTGCAAATATTTAGATTGCCGTTCTCTTATCAATCGTATCACTTTCAGGCGAAATTGGCTTTTGGGTACTCACTGTTTACTGGATATTTCTTTATTTACCATATCTCCTTCCGCGTGCGCGCCACTGGTATCCTTAAATGCGATAGTGTTAACACTTTTCACAAATTTAGCAATCGCTATTGTTACGCCTCTGGTAGGGTGATCCACTTGCCAGATGTGCTAATTGCAGGGACTTTATGATTCAGTCCCAATATACTGAATCAATTTCAGATATTACTCAAATTTCACTAACTCAGGACTTTAAACTGATTTTAATTCTCACACACTTATTCGCGGTAGTTTAATTGTTGTCTAGTTGTGAAATTTGCCATTTTTTATCAGTGAAAAACCACTAAAACTTTAGTTTTTGTAGGGACTCCGGCGTTCCACGTGTGCACTTACAGATGTTCACATTACATTTCCTTCGTGAGGAATTTTTCATATTTTTTTTCAGACACCTGCTGCTTTGTCGTGTGACCCTCGGCAAATCCTTCCTGCAATTCAGCGCAATGAAGATGGCGCATGCTCCGCCCGGTCATCATTCCGTTGCCGGTCGGCCTTCTGCTGGTGGTCTCAACTTTCCTGAATACGTCGTCTACAGAGGCGAACAAGCCTACCCCGAGTATTTTATAACTTACCAGATCGTCAAGCCAGAGGAGTTTTCGAGCAGTACGGATTCTGAAGTCAGGTGATTTCCAGAGCAGTGGTTGTTGCTCCAGCCTACCAGAACTTTCAAGGAATATTTTTGTAACCTGATGTGCCACGCGTTGAGGTGTCTCGCACCGGCTCGCAAGCAATGCAGCTGTCAGGAGCAGAAGCAGTGAGTCGGAAAGGTGGAATTTTCAAAGGGAACGGGATTTTCTTTCGATGATAAAATGTCAAGTAGTTGATCTGAAGTGTTGGGGGGGTATTTGAATCAAGTGTGCAAAGAAATCAATTTTGGATCTTGGTAATATCACGGATTACATGTTTTTCTATCAGAATCAACATTCACTTCCGAAATATTGTGGGTTATATGGGAGATATTTCTAATATTTGTAAAAATTAGTGATCAAATCTTTTTCCACTCCACATAAAAATCAAATAAATTCAACTAATTAATTGGGCAAATGATTTTTGAATTTTGGTATATAAGGAAAACATTTTTTATTAAAATCGACTATGTTTCCCAAAATATAAAAATTTTACCTACCCCATTAGTTGACGTCTTCAGAAGTACTACAGCTGCTAAATATGTCTTGAAATGATAACATCTTGATAACAAAGTCATTACAATTTTACATAATTATGTCAAAAAAAAATGAAATACAAAAATTCCGAGGTTAATATCAAAATCAGATTTACAGGGTTGAGTTGAAAAACAGTGGTAGCTGACAGTTCGCCCTTTCGTCGGGTAATATTATAATGAAAATTTTGTTGACAAACATGTCATACATGACAGATGCGATTCCGTCATCAGAGAAAGACGGAATCAAACTTTGTTATTTCCATAGTAGTGACTACTTCTGACCACCAAAACGTGTTCGCGAAAAGTTGAGAAACAGTTTCCCGAAAAGTCTAGCCAAGAAACTTGAAAGCTTATTCAATTCAGTACTGAATGATATATAATTTGATTTATATTGATTTCAATATTTCATAATGATGTCAAATGTATGAGTAATAAGTATATACATGTTTTTTAATGTGAGAGAATAACCAGTATCTGATTTGAGTCAGGATATCTAGTACCTGAAATATTAATTAAAACCTCCCATTTCTTAGTTTCAAACAAATTGAAAATAAATTATAGCTGGGAATGAAGGGAAGAGAGTGATTTTCAAAATTCTGTAATTCAGAGATAATTTGGCAGTTGATCATGAAATTAGGAAAATTATAACTAAATTCTAATATTTTCTCTGACTTTTTTTCAGTTATAAAATCATACTGTGCTAAAACTTTTCAAAATAAAGAGAAACTACGATCGATATGTATTACCTATTTCCGTTGAAAATTCATCTTTCTTATGAGTACTGCTAGCCTATAAGATTTTGCTATTCGATAATTCTGTAAGGTTTTTTCTTGAACTATCGTGAACACCGATCATTGCTATAAATTATTATTCAAAATATGAATACACTCGAAAGGAATAAGACAATTTTGTAGACTTCATTATTTTTTTGTGATAAAAAATGAAACGAAGTCATAAAGAAATCAATGACCCGACTATTGTAACAAATTATTCGTTTTCTAGAAAGTTGATATGAAAAATTTCATATTCATTTGTGAATATTATGATGTCATAACTTTTTTGTAACAGAATCTCTCAAGAGGTCCTTGTCTGAGTCATTTTCAAGCATTCGATCAGAAGATTGACAAAAATTTCTATAAAATATTTTTTGTTCGTTTATGTACATAATTGTTGTATAAAGTATGGTTATTTTATGGTCAATATAATTTCTCGCGTTATTTATTGTCATTGTACAATTGAATTTTCATTAAGACTAAACGAATCTGAGTATTGAATTCAGAAATATTGAAAAAAATGTGATATGAGTATTTAAAATTTTTATAATAGTAAAGCAGTTCTCTCAATTTACTTGGTGTGGTTTGTTGGAATATACATGTTTAATTTTAACTTATTGTGATTTACTGTTTTTTTATATATAAATACATTTTTCCTGTGTGGTTTGTTCATTGAATACATTTTCATTTATCCGATCAAATTTTTATTTTCTACAATTAGTGTAATTATTCGATGAAATCCAAGAAGGCTGTTTTCGAAGTGCTTGAAGAGTTGGTATTCGGTTGGCGAGAGGTCTGAGGAGAATGGTGGGTGATGCGGAGCGATTGGGAGTTTTTCAAGGTTATGACAGCACCGGCAGTTGAATGGGCTATCAGGTCATTTCAGCCCTTCAAATCTCCTGGAGAGGATGTTATATTTCCAGCTCTTCTTCAAAACGGACTGGAAATAATTTTACCCATTCTTATAAAATTGTAGAGCTAGTCTGGCGTGGAACTACATACCTCCCAGTTGGTTGGCAGCAAGGGTGGTATATATACCTAAAGTGGATCGGAAATACCAACACCCCAAATCGGTACAAACAGTTAGCCTTACATCCTTCCTGTTGAAAGGACTTAAGAAGATACTGGCGGACACATCAGGAAGGTAGCTTTGTATGTAGCACCCATGAATAACACCAGTATGAATATCAAAACGGCAAATGGACAGATTTAGCACTGAACAACCTTGTAGAGAAAATCTCCCAATCCCTTGACAACAAGGAGATTGCGGTTGCTGTATTTCTCGATATTGAAGGAGCATTTGACAATGCACTACCCAAATCTACAGGATCAGCCCTAGATGGATCTATGTCATGCTGGGAACAGAACGCAACTACGACTCTTCAAGACGAGGCCATTAGGTTCAGGGTCACAAGGGGGCTGCCCTCAAGGTGGGGTACTATCTCTTCTGTGGTCGCTTCTGATAGTCTGCTTGATGCCCTCATTAGAATAGAAGTAGATCTGCAAGCTTATGCTGGCAAGGTTCACGTCGGGAAGGGTAGCTTATAATATCCTCCAAAATGCAATTTATTTATGTGCACACTGTCATACAGTGGTATGTCAATAACTTAAAATATACAAAGAATATAATAGTGTGATACAAATAAAATAGGTAGGTATAAAAGTCGTGTATATAAATTCCCCAGTAAAAATATGAAACAGGCGTCGAAGATAAGACTAAATAACAGTAAGAGAAAAAAATAAGTAAAATCAGTGTTCATCGGAAATCATCATCCAGAAATTCATCACAACTATAGTAAAATTTTTGCAGCAGCAATTGGTTTACCCTACGATGAAACACTTTTATCAGAGGTAATTTGTGGTTCACAGTTGGTGCCAGAGGGAGCATATGTCTGTTCAACCCCAGCAAAACTGTGATAATGCCCTTCACTAGGAGGAGAAAAATTAGACGATTTAACGCCATTTTCCCTCAATGGTGAGGTCATTCCTGTTGGAACGGGGTGAAATATCTTGGCATTGTCCATGATAAAAAACTCACTTGGAACGCTCACTTGGAAAAAGTTTTACACAGATACAGACTGTCCCTATGGACATGTCGAAGGATTTGTGGTAAAACTTGGGGTCTAGGTCTCAAACAAATCCATTGGATATATGTAATGATTGTCAACAATTGCCTGGTGGCCGAAGGTTTACAGAAAACGGCTCAGGCAAAGCTCTCTGGCTTACAGAGACACTTTTCTGGCTATCTGCGGTGCCATCAGCAGCCATAGAGATCCTTCTAGATCTACCTCCTCCACATTTTTTGGAGAGATAGGCTAGATAGACTGCATATAGACTTGTGCACATCATCAATTGCACGAATGAATCTAAAGCAGAGTACACTAGACTGTTAGGTAAGTCTGGAAATGACCTCTTACATTATACCTCCAACTGTCAACTACGAACTGCCTTATACAGTACTGTTCCCGAATAGAGACGACTGTATCCTCCGGGAGAAGGAAATAAAAGCAGATAATGGTTGGTTCGTAGATGGATCAAAAACACCTCCAGGCACTCTGGAGCAGGTGCTTTCAGTTGCAGACCCAGGACAGAGATATCAACCTGCCTAGGGACCTATGCGACTGTATTTCAAGCGGAAATTTATGCTATTGAATTGTGTGCGGAGATATTGGTAGAATCCAACCTCACGCATGAGTCAATAAATTTTTTCTCGAACAGTCACCTGAGACGCGTATGTTATCATGGGTTCAACCATCATTCTATATAGCCAATACACCATGTCTGGTTTTTGCCCCATGTTTTTTCATAGGTGCGTCTGGCCAGCATCAGTGCTACCTCCGCTTTCCTCCTTATCCTGTCCAGGTCAATTTGGAATCTAGAATCGCTCCCAGATATTTGACCTCCCTCGACACTTGTATTTCTTCACCTCGAAGTTTTAGAGGTACGAGACTCTTCTTTTTAGTCCTCTTGGTGAATGCTACTATAGTCGATTTGGATAGGCTTTTGTTAAGCCCTTCTTCCTCGGTCCATCTTGCTATAATGTTCAAGGCCTGCTGTATAAATCCCTTCATTACATTATTGTATTTACCCGGGACTAAGATGACTAAGCTGTCTGCATAGCCCTGTGCTTTGTACCCATTGTGGTCCAGGAGACATAGTAGCTCATCCATTACAAGGTTCCACAACAGAGGGGACAAAAACCCCCTGAGACAGACCCTTGCTACCCGTGTCACTACTGTTTTCCCATAATGGTTATATATACCAATCTTCCCCTAAGCATGTAGTATATCCACCTACAGCTTGTCTCGTCGATCCCTCTTCTCCTCAACGCCTGGATGATTGATTCTGAGGATGTATTGTTAAATGCGCCATCAATGTCCAAGAAAACAGCTAGAAGTACTTCCTTGTTTTATAAGTATATTCTACTTTTTCTGTTACCCGACATAGAGCCGTTTCTGTTGACATACTTGACCTGTTGAACCTTTTGATGAATAATGATATTTTCATACAGAAAAGTTGTGTAATATCCATGATTCATATAAGAGATCACTAGCCCAATTACGTGCTTTGCCACATATTAGTTTCAGGATCCATTTTTAAACTACATCGCGACTTCTACAAAACAATCACACATTCGTCCACCACAAAATATGGATGTTGTGACTAGTTTATTTCGCGTATTGTATGATATGATTTTTTGGAGAAGTAAAAACCCCAAACAGAAAAAAATCTATTCATTATTTATTTATAAAAAATCAATTTACAGTAAACAAAAGTAGATCACAGTTGAATAGTATTAAAGCACAGTAAATTTGGCACAGACTATAGGTACAAAATTAACAATATATAGATTTCTCTTAGAAAGTTATATAAACTGAACATTTTCATTCCACAGTGGAGAATGAAAATTAATAATAAAGACAAGATTAGATAAAATATATTCAGGATAACCATAAGGTTGATTTATAGTTGAGGTATACACATATATACAGCTATACAGGGGGCTTCATGGAAACAGTCAAATTACAGTAGTCTTCAAAAAATTTTCTTAAACAATGCCATAGAAAGAAGCGAGTTTCGAACTCCAGTTCTGGAAAGAAAGCCAGATTGTTGAGGATCTCACTTGTTCTACAGTTGCTCCATTTCCATACTGCCCGAAAATACATACAGAAATCTCTATATAATGTGTTATACGAAAATAAATTCACAGTCATTTCAATTTGGCACATTTTCAAAGGATAAATATTTGTTGAATGCTCAAAATTCTGCAGAATTTGTTGCAAAAATAATCTATAGAATTAGGTACCAGAATTTTTGTTCAATAGAAAAATAAATCATGAATCTTTGTTAGTAAAAGTCAGCCTTTTGAATGATTTTCGTTGAGTTACATGGTATGCCAGTTTTTCATAAGTTGTCCTATTCTGGCTGAAGAATGGTGGCTGAGATTGTAGTAGATGGTCTCTCCTCCAGCTAGAATAGCACCCCACTCACCAAAAGTGCCGTAGTCATAAATCGTATGGTTGCATGACGCTAAAATCGCCATATCTAATGCTGGCGAATTTTTCTGCCTTCTTCCATTAACATACACGTTGGATTTGAAACCGAAATTCTTCCAGCACCAAAGAGGATCATCACTTACCATAACGAAAATGCAATTGCTGTATTTTTTCTCGAAAGTCTTCATTGCAGATATGAAAAAGTTGTAGTCAGCAGGATGAATATTGTGTTTCCTTTTTAAATATCCAATATAATCAGTCCTTCTCACATGAACACCTACAAAAATGTGATTTAACTTGTTTGAAGTTTTGATAGCTGTGTGTAGTATTTGTTGACTTTTATCTAGTAGTTTTTTCTTTATAGTAAATTCTTGAACGATATCTTGGACCCATGTTAATACTAGATCAGGTTGTATGGAATATCTTGGTAGAATGATGCTCTGATTTGTGAAGTTCCATGCTTCTAAGGACTTAACGAAATGATTGATTTGCACAGGACAGTGCCCTATTTCTTCAAATGTTGGTACTGATAGTTGTTCAAACATAAGGTCTAGTTTGATTTTGATACACCTCGGGATATATGGTTCTAGGCCTGTTCTTCTAGCTAGGGCCCACACGGAGGCGTATTCCCACATCTGATTGCCCAACCGACCTCCTTGCATTATTGTTACTATCCCGTACTGCGGACAGCGTACCATTCTCCATATTCTTTTCTTCTTGATGTTGCTCATGCAGAGTGACTGTTCGAAGTCCGTGTAGGTTTTTGCAGGCCCCCTTTCGGTTTGTATATCGTATAGGGGAAATAAGAAAACATGAACGAATGATATAACACATAATGCTAGTATAATAGCTTTAAATAATAAATTGCGATTTGTGTTCAACATATTTGTTGCTTGTAGCAATCTATAGCTCTTCTTCTAACTCTAAGTTTAAGCATTTTACTATAAATATCTCACCCTGACTAATATACTGTACAATCTTCCCTACATCTTTATAAGTATTGATTTTTATCCCATCTCTGATTTGCGTCATCAAAATGGATGCTGCTGGGTAGTCTGTAGCAGATACAGGGGTAGTTGAAAGTCATGAACATACATTTTTTTCAACGAACATCAGCAGCAGGAATATTCATTATTACTTATGCTGTAATATTACATCTAATCTTATTTATTATATTTCAAATAACTGATAAAGGTAATCAATGTATCGATCTCGATAAATGTAGTTTGAATAATTGATTTTTATGTGAAGAAAAATTGAATTTCCAATATTTTCAACATAGAAAAAACAAATTTTACATGTTTGTTTAATGTTTAATCTTTCTGCCAAAAGAGGACAGCTTTGGTTTGATTTTTCAGTGCCATCTGTATTTTCTGATGAAAGTTCTGGCACAGTAGAATGCTAAAAGATACAGTACTATCACTATCCCCACTTTTTGGTGATAAATTGCAGAGCGTATGATCGAATCGTAGAGGGAAGTTTTAGGATGCGCCGTGAACTGCCTCGATAATCGGCAACGTTGTCATGTCTAAAATTTTTCATGCAATTTATTGCCTTCAGCATTGTCTATAGATTTACCTTTAGCCTAGTCTCTCCACCTTTATTTCAAATATCTGCAAGATTACAAATGTATCAAATAGGAAATAAATAAATTATATGTATAGGGTGCCAGTTCAAATTAATCGCTATTTTACTCTAACGACATCATAAAAGTGGCGGACAAAGTCTTTGACATTTCGTAACCCGAACATTCAACCACAAACCACTTATTCTAGGGTAAATAGTGTGCATTTAACGCTTCTCATATACCAGTTGCAGTTTATATATGATAACATCGACATTAATGTCGATGTACGATACATCCCACCGACATAAGATTAAGTTTATGTCGATGTACGATACGGAATCGAATATATTCATTTATGTAAGTTCAGCGAGAGTTACACCACATTCACTCCAGGCACACTGGCTGCTAAAGAAAAGAAAAATCCTGGTGTCATCATAGCCGCATTCCTTTTGATGCCCGGTATCATCGGGACATGCACTGAATGACATTAAAGTATTTTTTTGAAACACGTAGCATTCGTTTTGAATCGGTGCACCACGTTGAGTAACGACCACAGACTATAGAATATATTCTGAATTTTTGTTGTTTAGATCAGTTTGTTTTCATTAGGACCGAAGCATTTCTGCACTTAAAAATATCCAAAATATTTACTTTATAATTCAGTTATAAACTCTATAATGAGTGAAGAAAGAATTAATATTTCATGTTCCATTTTTAGTTCATATTCTTCAATATTTATGAAAATAAGTAACAATCAATAGTTTATGTACTCATCGACCTTTTACTTTAAGAAGTATTCTGTCTGTTTAAAAATCTGCTCCCGTCTGTTTAAAATCTGATTTTCCGTTAATCAGCTGTCGCCTCCATACGAACGAAAACTCTCAGAAGTTGAGAAACTTGTGTGCGAGCTAAGGACTAACGAGGTCTAACCGTTCAACTTGTGATTCCTAACACGGTTGCAGAATCATTCCAGCTTCAACTAGATAAATTCTCTCGAGAAAAATATCTGGTTGAGGTTGAGATCGAACCCACGACTTTCCGATCGAGAGTCGGGCGCACTACCACGGCGCCAATTCCACTCCATTCAGATTGGTAGTTGTAAGTAATTATCGAAATATGTTGAAAAAGTGAATCGCTATTTTATTCACAATTATTTGCCGATAACAGTATTGTAACTGGAAGAATTTGTTCAAGGATGGCAGTGATAGAAGTTGAACAACTTTTGAGAAGCTAGAATGACGAGTGATATTGAAATTAACAAGATCACCCCTTTTGTGTTAGCTAAATTATGTTTACATTGTAATAGATGTTAAATTAAAAATAATGTCCTATGTCATTAGTTTTTTTAACTTTATTTATTTAAGCCTCAACCGCCAGGGGTTATTGGCTTTTCAGTAATTTACATAATATGTTTTTTATAGTACATCGACAACAATAAGTGAATGAAAAGTAGCGTGTAAATCATATTCTGTCTTTCAGGAATTTGAATAGTTTATTATTTGACTGACCGTTCAGTAACACTTTTAGATATTCTGTCATTTCATTTGCTAATCTCTCATCTGTGTATAACGGGCACTCCATCAAAAAGTGTTTCACAGTTTATGTTGTTTCACAGATGTAGCAAGTGGGGGCTTCTTCTCTCTTGTGAATTAGGCGTGTGTTCCAATTCGTAGTCTTGATAGTGTTGTTTGAACGTTGAAATGTATTTCTGAACAACTTGTTAATGACAGAAGACCTGGCGCTGCACTGCCCACTCGTCAAGCGTCAAATAGAATATAGCTATCCTTTCGAGGCTCAGAATCTCTGACAGGATAGTATACCGTCCATCGACATAACCTTACTATGTCGATAATACTGTGTCTTTGATCTGTTTTTTCAATTTTTCACTAGCCATCTCTCAATAACCAGCTGGGTAACTATTCTGAACCGACCTAAAATCGTTCGAAGTACGAATCCGAATACGCCTTCAACTTACTGAAGCTCAGTGCATTTGGCTCAGAAATTATGTTTCGTCCGAGACATAGATCCGAGTGACATTTGAAAAGTCAATGTCAGTTGATAGAAAAAAGAAACGTGTGTTTTTGAGTAAATTTGAGTGGAAGTGAGTGCTGTGTTGTGCGAGTGAGGTGATAGACAAATATCCGGCTTCCCTATTCCCTGCAGTCGTTCTGCTTTTTGTAAACATCAAATTCACTGAAAACAAATGAACCCAGCTGAAAATGGCTGATGAGCAGGTGTGTTTGTATTTTCGGAAAATACAACTGTATCTTTCCCTAGAAAATGTCTGACGAAGTTCTCATAACAAAGCGTAATTACTAGTTTTTAAAGTACTCACACCAACATCCTTTATCAGATTATCAGCGTAGTATTTTGTTAAGAGAGGCATGGATCACATAGATATTCAAAAGTTATTCAGAAGATGATGCTTTTATTTGTGGCTAAGTATTCAAAAGTTACACAATAAACAATGAATACATTACATGGAAAATTCAGTTACGAAATTGAAAGTCATTCATTATTAGAAAATTTGTAGATCCTGATAATGTAGAGGAATTTTCAACTCGGGAATTTCAATACACTAAAGGCGAATTCATGTACCAGTCTTAAATCATAGTTTTGAGTCCTAACAATTCATGGTTCTTATGACTTGCATCAATGTTATCTTTGAAAATCAATCAAAACATTTTTATTAAACTGGCCAATCCTCATACAAGATGTTTCTCAAGTACAAAAATAGTTTCCCAAAGTAATATTAAAAATTCCAATGTATTCAACAGATCTTTTTTATGAAAACAAAGCAATATGGATCTTAGCAAATAAAATCACTTCACCAGGAATAAAATAGTCGATTGGCATAGCAGAATAAAACACAAGACAATGATATTTACATTTCAAATATATTACTTTTGCTAGACAAACATTCATTCACTATTACCAAAAATGCATCTCAACATGATACATGATATGAGCTCTTGAGTTACTCAGTTATCTCATAGAAATCCATACATATCTCATAAATCATACTTTTTCATCATGCGAGACGTCACGTGATATGCAAATAATATATTATGCAACAAGTGTAGTAAGTTGCCTATTCCATAAGATGTGTGAAAGTTGTGGCATGAGAGAATGCGAGTGTCGCAGTCAGTGGAATAGGTTATCTGCCCTACTGGCATACGATTATCAAATCAAGTTTTTCAACTTTTAACTACATATTTTACAACTTGATAACCAATGGAATAGTTTTCATTGAAACTGAAAGAAAAACTAAACACAAAAAATTAAAAACACTAAAAAATATCAACAAACTTGAGAAAAGTGTAATGTCCCATTTTCAGCGCCATCTCTGGGTATTTTCATAAAAGTTTACATACCCAACTCTACTCTGTAGGGATTGTGAATCGTATTCATGCTATGTAGGTATTGGTATAAGGGTGTCTACAGTATGCCGTGCAATGTCCATTATAAGGTGTTCCATAGTGATTCAACACTGCATTCAGATTATAATGACAAGTGGTTATATTGTTTGCTGCATAATTATTCAGGTCTAAACCTTCAAGTCAAAATCTGATGTTAAAATTCACTTTACTTGTGAAATTATCTGTTGGAGAAATTAGCTTGAAATTTAGGACTAAAATTTGGGAACACTCATGTAAAAGCAAGGCTTTTCACTTGGTAGACCACAAGATACTTCTTTGTCAATTGGAAAGGTATGGTCTAAGACTCTAAGAGGAATACCCTGGCACTGATTTTTAAATAACCAAGTGCACTGTTCAAAGTGATAATTGATAACCAAACATCACACAACTACATTGACCAATTGGTGTTCCACAGGGATATATTTGGGGACCACTTTTGTATATAATATGTCAACGATTTTATAAGTGAAAACTACATCATGTTTGCTGATGATACTTCCCTCTTAATGACAGTCAACACTGTCAAGTCAACGTTAGATGAAACCTGTCAAGATTTCAGCAATACAATTGCCTGGTTCCAGAATTATCACTTGATCATAATCATTCGTTTCCACCTGTTTTATAGAAACCTGGACTGTATCTTATTGATTGAAACCGGGAACAATTCCCTTAAAGAAGTACAATCAATAAAATTACTAGGAATGAACTCATCTGAAAACTGTAGTAAGAAAATACAAATTGATGAAATATGTAGAAAGTTGTTATGTAATACAGTTGATAAGTCTGGTCTACTTCTCTGAATGTCAGAGAATCTTTGTAAAGAATTATTTAAACTGGGTATTCTAACTGTAGTCTGAATCTACATCTACCAACAACTACTATATGTTAAAACAACCTTAAATTCCTTTATGACACTGAATCTGAGAAATTATGATACTAGAAGAAAATTCCTAGGAATACCCTCGCACAGAATAATAGCAACAAAACAGACCTAAACTAATGGGAATTGCAGTGTGAAATATATTGTGTGAAATAAATTGTCTGAAACTATTAAAAAAATGTTGAAAATTACCTAATCCCAGGAGCATTTTATTCCTTAGATAATTATATCAGTGACTGGCTAATCTTACTGTTATGTAATTAGCTTTTTATATAGGCAATTAACTTGTAATTAGCTTTTAATATGTATTTTTCTTATAAATGTAAGCTGATGGTATTGTTAATATTCAAACCCTGTTTGACGTGTCCTATGTTGTACACAATCTGAAGAGATTAATAAAGTATCTATCTAATTCTATATTTTTCTTTAAATCTTATTTGCTTTTTCTGAATGTGTGACATTGTGATGTGTACCTTATACTCAAAGTTTAGATTTATTCATTTATTTATCTGTTATTTGTATTATTGTACTCTAATAAGATGAATGAAAACACTTTTTTTGTCCAATTTCCACTACGTTTATTTATTCTTACGACCGGTTTCGGAGTTTAGCCCATTATCAAGTAAAACTAACTTACTTGATACCGGTTTCGGGGTTTAGCCCATTATGGGCTAAACCCCGAAACCGGTCGTGAGATTAAATAAACGTAGTGGCAATTAGATATAATTAGAGATATAATTGAGAGTATTAATGAGACTCATGTAAGGTATGATTTATTGTCAATAAAAAGCACCTTTTCACAGTTTCAGAAAATAGAATTAGGTGATCTCATAAAGATCATTAATAAATTGGAAAATGAATCTAGTAATGAAATTATAGATACTAAGTTTTTAAAAAGTACATATGGGATTATTGGTCATGTATTGTTACATTTTATCAATAGATCATTGGAATATGGAGTTTTTCCTGATCAACTAAAAACTAGTACTGTTGTACCTACACAAAAGGTTTTGAATACGGTGAATTCTTGGGAATATCGACCAATTGATACTTTACTTAGTCTTGAAAAATATTAGAACTGGTAGTTTATCAGCAGTTATTACAATACTTGAATACTAATAAATTTTTCTTTGAAAATCAATCAGGCTTTCGACTACATCATTCATGTGAATCATCATTACAGCTAACTATTACTAAATGGGAAAAAAGCATTGATGAAGGTGATTATATTATTGCATTATTCTTAGATTTGAAACGAGCTTTTCAGACAATCGATAATGAAATTCTGATAAGAAAACTAGAAGCTGCTGGTATTCAAGGAACTGTACTTGAGTGGTTCATAAATTATCTCAGAAATCGTAAACGAATAACTAAAATCAACCAAAACTTTTCTCAACCTGTTGAAAATTCATTTGGTGTTCCACAAGGTAGTGTCTTGGGACCATTACTTTTCTTGTTGTATGTAAACGACATGCATCTTTTCCATTCCTGTGACTTTATTATGTTAACTTGTTTGCTGATGATACAATGTTATCTATTTCAAGTAGTGATTTGGATAATGCTATGAACAAAATGTTGTAATGTGAAAAGTGTACTTTGTTATTTTTGATTATGCTTTTAATTTCTTTTATGGTATATTATACACTTGGCCTTAATTCACTAGCAACGATTCATTCCTATCTAAATATCAATAAATGTAAACTTAATATAAATAAAACTAAAGCAATGCTATTATCTACACCACATAAGATAAAATATATTAATATGGATCAATATATACTTTGAATAAATGGTGAAAAATCACATTTGTGAACGATATTAAGTATTTGGTTTCATGCTAGTTGATACTAGCCCATTTCAATTATATTTACAAAAGAAATTCCAAAAAAGATATATTTCTTTACTAGAGTCTTATCTGAGCTATCTTTATATTCTAGGTTAACGGTTTATGATACGATTATTCAACCTTACTTTGATTTCTGTGGTAGTATTTTATATTCCTTTGATGCTAACAATATTTCAAGTCTACAGAAGTTGCAGAATCGAGGAATGCGTATAATCTTAAGGTGTAACCGATATACGAATATTATTTTCATTTTGGACTCATTAAAATGGTTATCAGTATCGCAAAGATTATATTTGACATCTATGATTTTTATTTTCGAAGTCTTGGATAATTTGTGTCAGTGGTGAAATTGTAGATTTTGTGAAGTTTTATTAACAGCTTAAACTACCGACCAGAAGGTTCTAGACCCGTTGGGATTGGCTAGGATTTTTGTAATAATGTAGATAATGTACTTAAAACTAAAAAATAGTTCGAAAAGTATCAGTCATCACACCATTCTCCTCAGCATTCTACGGTATTGATCAGATAAAAAATAATAAAATCGTTGGACGTAGTGTAACCTGAGTAAATATGTAAATACTACGCCCAACGATTTTATCATTTTTTTTCTCATCAAGATCGTAGATTGCGCAGGAGAGTGATGTCATAACTGCTAGCTAGGACCTTCCGAATTTACATAAAACCTTTTTTTACTCATTTTATTTAGAGATTTGATATCTATTTGGTCGTGATCGTCTGCTATGTGAGTCGGTGGTTTGAGCCTTATGGACGGACGATAAATTTTCACTGCGTATAGTCCAACCATGCTAGGAATCACACCTTAAGAGGTGAGACCTCGTTAATAATCAGTTCGCCCTGGTTTCTACTTCTCACTGATAGGGGAGCGACTGATTGAAAGAAAATTAGATTTTATCAGATTTTTCCAACAGCTACCAATCTGCACTGAATACCAATCTGCACGATGGACAGTTAGTCTTCCATTTCATTTTATTACTCTTGTACGGATGATAATGATATCGATTAAGTACCTTGGAACCGTTTCTTGTTACAGTTGTAAGTATGTGATCTGACCAGTTGAAGAGGGGACATAAACTGTGATCGATTAATTATCCAATTTGAAGTTCTAAGCCATTCAGAAATAAAAAAATTAAATACTTGTAAATCATTTTGATATCACATGAACTCTAAAATGAAAAAGATTCATGAATATTTTAACGGTCAAGCTGATTAGATTTTGATGAAGGCTGAATGAGATTTGAAGAATGTTTTGTGTTCAAATAAGTTGTGATAGAATTACAGATATATTACTGAGATACTACAGTTTAAATTAGACTCATAAAGAAAGTCAAAACTTTTGAAACAACAATAGTTGCATCGAAACATTTGAACTTGACGTTGACATATCAAGTCAGTTTTGAAGTGAAATCTTCAGATCGATATTAGAGCGGTATCTGTGCAAAAATGGCAGTTCACGATGGATTTGAATCGCGTTATAAAATGTTTGTTTGAAGGTGAATGACAATGTTTCGTGGTGAATTTCAGCAGTTCGGACTTCCATTGTCTAAAAATTTGTAAAATGATTTGAAATCTCTGAAATAAACAATATAATTGAAATTTAAAAGAATAGCTAAAAATGGCAAATATATTAAGCAAAAAACTT
>WOGR01001874.1:0-18719 GCA_015342045.1 Leptinotarsa lineolata | reverse complement strand
TGGCTGAATACGTTGTTGGACAGCATATATGCGGCTTCTTTGAATTTCCTTCTAAACCAGTGTTTCTCCTTGTGTATGATCTCAGCTTGGGACCACTTGATGTTATGTTGGTGTGTCCAAACATGCTCTGCTATTACTGATTTGCTGGTTTTTCCTCGCTGTGTGTGTTATTTGTGCTTGGCAATACGGTCTTTCAATGACCTTTTGGTTTCACCGATATAGGATTTTCCTCAGTCACAGGGTATTCGGTGAATGCAATTCTTGGAATCGCAGTCCGCGTTTGGTGGCCTGGTTTTCGTTAGGCTGCTACGGATAGTGTTTCCGGATCTGAAGCAGGTTCTGATATTGTACTTGGACCCAATACTTCTTATCCTTTTCGATTATTCTCTGATGTAGAGAAGTGCAAGTACTGGTTGTTACGGCAAGAACTTCGCAAGGAAGAGGAGCCGTGACAGAAATAACAAAGATACGCCAAAATATACTAGAATTTCATCGTCTCACATCATATTTTCATTCAACTGATTCAATTGGTTGCATTGACTTGTTTCGCTTGTCATTGCAACTGATTCAATTGGTTGCATTGACTTGTCTGGCTTGTCAATTTTTGCAGGATTAGATATTAGCAAACTTCTGCCCAAATCTAGTGTTATCATGTTTTCACACAATGTTTTTACACTTTTTGAGAGTAGTTTTAATTAACGAGAATGCTTTTTTTTGTTTTCTGTTATGATGATGATTCCTTACCAACCAGCAAGTGTTTCATAACAATATGATCAGTCCAGAATTCTAACCTCAATGCCTTCGTCTGCTTCCATATAGAGAACATGTTTCCTATTCAATCTCTTGAATATGTTTCTTTCATTTCTATGGAAAGTGTCGAACATGATCAAACAAATTAATAACACTCCACTAATATCATTCTGGTGTTGGAATGGTGTTTTCCAGACGCACCGAGTCAAAACGCAAATGTTGACACCTATTTCCGCACACTCATGATCTCTCACTTGCAATTATATCGTGTACTACATGTTTGCTGGATATCAAATATTTGTGAAAGCAGATGAAAATTATACCACGCGTTGTATGCAGCAAAAATGAAGGAATATGCATATGCAATTGAGAAAAGTTTCTTGTAATTTTTTTTGCTCAAGCAGAAATAAATTAAAACTTCCATCAGATTTTTTCGAACTATCATTCAATTTATGGAATTGTTCATTTATAAGCTCATCAATCAATTGAACAGTTTCCTTTGTATTTTCATCTGTTCCCTTCAGTTCACATGATGATGAATGTGGATTATACAGATTTCCTATTCACAGAAAAGGGCACCTCACATCTCTCAGACTCTGCTCGAAGTGTAAAATAGCGAATCATAACATGGGCCAATAATAGTCGTCTGAAACTCAGTATTACTAAAACTGTACTCTTGAAGTTCACAATGAATTCAAGTAATTCCAAGATTCACTGTATATCTGAGGATGATGATCCTAGGCATCACAGTTGATTACAGACTGACATGGACGTACTCTGCGAAACATTTTTCAAGATTGGTATAGTTTATAATTTGTGTATACTGTAATGTTTGTAATCTTATGTCACTCTTTATTGTCATTTGCGTTAGTATTTCGAATAATCGCTAAAATTCAATGGTCTGTCATGTCATCTATGAGGGCTTTCAACGAACTGAAATTCCTTATGATTGTTGGAATATTATCGTGTATTTCTATTTATAAGAACTGATCAACTGCTTTATCGATTCACCAAACCCATAACTATTCAATGGGCTTGTTTCATGATTTTTGGTTCACATTTCATTTGATAGAAATTTCAAATTGAAAAACAGTGTACTTCGTTTCAGCTCTCCAAATACCCTTATTTTCTCGTAATTGATTATTGAAGATTGGATTTTCTAGGCCCGTGACGTCATCGACCTTGTCCCGCTTCTTGTTCGATTGATCAATAGGAACAATACAAATAATCAACATTGCCAAATCGTGAAATTCACGGAGCGCATAAACAGTTTCTGATTCATTCGTTATTCAAAGTAAAATAACAGTCACTTTCGACAACTAAATCTTACTAACAAGTACAAGAAATGCATTGGAAGCTAAAATCAATTATACAAGGGATACAAAACGTAAAAAAACGCTATTTTTAAAATATCTCTGACAGTAGACATTTTCATATTGATATCACAAAATTTTCAATAATGGAAGTGTATATGAACCCGTTTACGTTTAAATTAATGTAAACATCCTCCACACGAAACGAAATGTACACGGAAACCATGGTTGGAAATAACTTCAATATGTAAAATCTACACAAAATCGAGAAATCACAAAATATTCACCTACACCATTACCTAATAATATACAGTTATGAAAATCAAAAAATTTAGTTTTTACTACAACAATTTATAGTTGGTATATAAGAAAGATTCATTTCAAATTTGATCCAATTTATTCTACAATCCTCAATCTGACCAACACAATCTGACCAACACAAATGTTGGCTCCGGTGAAAAAACTTGATTGTTTGCCAATTTTCGATATAACATGGTGTTAGTACAATGCGCTTCACTCATGCACACATGCATGATGCATCCTACATACATACCTCTTCCTAATATTGCTACTCAATTTGAGCCTCATAGACTCGCTTGGGTAATCTGTTGAATCTTCCGAAACTGGAGAGGAAGGTTGAATGAGGTCCAGTATAACAATAGCTAATTTTTCTGATTGAGTTTCCACAAGTTTCGACAAAACTGATTCTTCTAAAACTGATTCAACAGAAGCTTCTGAGGTAATCCCTTTAATCAAATGACTCACGAACCCTTATAAAATAAATCAATTGTGCATTCATGCGAACTACCACAAATAAGAAATTCAACGTCACCGGTATATTAGCCATATTGCCACCCAGTCCGGTATCTCTCTTTGATCTATGAGACAATGTTCTTTTTCTAATGTCAATGGTTTCGACACAACTTCGTATTTTTGTTAAGATAATCTGAAAATGAATGCTGAGCCTGGTTTTGTTAAAGCTGACTCCGACAACTCACCAAGTGTCGATTTTCAAATGATCAATGAATTTTACTTGGAGAATTTGCAGTACTTCAGTACTGAAATAAAAAACGAATAATGGAAACGGTAGGTGATATATTTAGTAGGTACCTTCTGGTGGTAGTAATGGTAAAATTCCATGCAAAAATAACCTGAAAAAGTATTTTTCGGAGGTAAACTAATAGCACGAATTATGCAGCAAAATAGACACTCGCCGAGACCTACCTTTTATAAAAGAAAACGTTCTTAAATTAGAAAATTTCAACAAATAAATCAGATTATAACAGCTGTATTCCCACCGAGTCGACAACGATAAAAACAAAAATGGCGTCTGTCAAATTGGATCACTATATTTCATTTCTGTGATTGGATATTAAAAACCAATGCACTTGGCAACACCGCGTAGACACGATCAATTTTATTGGGCAACAGACACGCGGCCAATTCACAATCTTGCTTCTGGAATTGTTCTGTTTTTTGCAAATATAAAGAGATCTTGGGACCGATTAGGCTTGATAAGTATAATATACCCCTAACTCGATCAGTTTATGAGCAAACCAGTATATCATTTTCAATAGCATGAAACAAGCCCATTTACGTTAGAGATCTTTCAGTACTTAGATGGCATTGAAAAGCCCTCTACCTGAAAAGCCATATTTATCTCGGACAGAAAATTTTCAAAAAATGAGTGCAAATATAAAATCAGATCCTGATATAAAAATTTTCAAACGATTATTGAAAACCTTTTTGATCGATTGAAATTACTACTCCCTATATAAATTTTTTCGTTCGATATTTTCTTTGACTTGTGTTTTTTCACTAATTCAATTGCATTTATTCACACACTCACTTTTTTCTTCCCATTGTATATTATTGTACTCTTTCACCAGTAAAATGGATATCCTTCATTATAATCATTACCGTCAGTGTAATGACGATACATGGCTAGTAAATAACGACTGATATATCACCTGATGATAAACTGAAACTACGTATTTGCTACGGAGTCCAACATTTTTCCACGCGGACGAATTCCGTTTGACAAATTAGTTGACTACCTTTGATGAATATTTACAATGGTAAATTGCACGCGATTGCACGAGTTCGCCTTCATGAACCACCAATTATTAATTTTTCTGGCAGAATAATCTGATAGAGATACGACCAGAGAGCAATTTTAATATCAATATAACAAAATTCATCCATTGCTCCTCGATTGTCATCCATACCTAATTTTGATTCCACATAAAAAATTGATCTCTATGAAATTTTCAATATGTGATAGAGTTGCAAAATTCAACAACTTTGATGGAATATATTTCAATATAACTTCTAATCATTTCACTCGTATACTTTCGTTAGTTGAGGCTTTCCCAACTTTTCTGAACTAACCAGAGTTCTTCGAGAAAGCCCCTCAATGCTATTTATAACATTCGAACGCTCACAATTAAGCATTTTTTTGCATATTTTCTCTCTTCACCAAAATGAGTAGTCGTCTGCTCTATAACATATCGTACGTGAGTGCACGTTGCTCAGAATACTGTACGTAATAATAATAATAATAATAATAATGATAATAATATGTCTTTAATCAACATATTAAATGGTTTACAAATACATGTTTAACAAGAATGATGAATGGGCGGGGTTCAGCTATTAAAGCTGCTTTTAAACCCAACCTTGGACGTACACACTTCATCTATAATCTTTAAGATCACAAAAACCTTCAATATTAATAAATCTGTATAAGTATAGTATAAAAGATACAAGGAGTACGTGAAAAAAGAAAAAATATATAATAATAATATAATACAATAAACTTAATGAGTAAAGTGGCTGAAATATTTAATAATTTCATGTCATTAGCATTGAAGCCTATTACGGTACACGTGCCATGTGCCAAACCTTGTTCGGAGGACGACTTTCAAACGTTTTTTGAAATTTCTCAAACTAAGATCTTTGAGTTCATGAGGTAACCTATTGTAAAGTTTTGCTGTATTGTATGAAAAACTGCTTGTGTAAGATGCAGTTTTGTGTTTCGGAATAAGCAGTAGATGTTTATTACGCGAATCATTTTTTCGCGACAAAAGAAAACAATTTTTTCCGCGAATATAATGGTGTTCCTGATTGAAAAATTTTATGGGTAACAGTAAGGAGGTGTGTTTTTCTCATTTGATTTATTTTCAACCAACCTGTGTCATTGTGTGAACTACTGATCTGGTCATACTTCCGTATACCGTATGCGAAACGAATGCAACTATTTTGGATTTTTTGCAACCTTAACGCATCATGCTGATCAAGGGCCGGTCCATATATAATGTCACAATACGCTAATCGGGAAAATATTAAAGACTCGCTTAGATTCAGTTTTAGTTTTTTTGTCATCAAGTGCCTACTTGGATATAGCTGCCGTAACACTTTATATGAGGCCTTACACAGCTGATGAATATGCTTTATGAATCTAAGGTTCGTATCGATCCAAAGTCCCAAATTTTCGCTCTCATTTACGAATTGAATAGGACTGTTATTAATTCTTATAGCAAATGAGTTGACGACGGATCTTCTCTTTCCTTTGAAACCAAACAGCATCACTTGCGATTTTTTGAATTGAGATTAAAACTGTGTGCGAAAGATGTATCAAAGAGTAGTTCCAAGTTTCTGTTTATGATATCCTCAACAATGATGTCTTCACTGAAACTGAACGACATGTATAATTGAGTATCATCCGCGTAATGGTGCATTTTGATTGATCTGACGCACTCGTGAAAAAAATCGGATATATAGATAGCAAAGAGTAGAGGTCTCAAGACCGAGCCTTGTGGAACGCTATGATGCCTTCTTGAGGAAGAAAAATGTTTACCATTTAAATTAACAGTTTGAGTTCGTCCACTTAAGTAACTCTCCATGAGTGAAACTGCACCGCCAGAGGAGCCAAAATATTTCAGTTTCTTACATAAAACAGACGGGTTCGAGGTATCGAAAGCTTCACTACAGTCTAACAAAATGAGACAGGTCGAATTTTCCCCATCAATTGCTTTGAAAATATCATCTGTAATCAGACTCAGTGCTGTGGTTGTACTGTATTGTGGACGAAATCCAGATTGAACTTCTGTCATAAAATTAGTCACACTAATATATCCTGTAACTTGTTCTTTAATTATCATTTCGAACGCTTCTGAGAGTGTTGAAAGAATACCAATTGGTCTTATATCAGACAGTTCTGCAGGATTTTTACATTTAGCTTAAGGTCTGACATCAGCGTGTTTCCACAGAGATGGAAATATATTGGATTTGATAGCAAAGTTTGAAATATATGTTATATGCTCTAATAAATAAGGTATCATCAGATTTAGCATACGAATAGAGATTCCATCAGACCCTACAGCATTGCTTTCGATTTTATTGAGAAATTTCAAGACGGTTTTCGAACACACAGTACTGAATTCGAAATCAGGATCGTGTAATGGTATTGTATATTCATCAAGCAGGGCTGTTTGTCCTTGGATTCTACTCAGTATTGTTGTATTAGTGAAACTTTCATTTAGTAAATCCAAGTTTTTTAATTGTGAAGGAATTTCAGGTGTACTTTCATCACGAAGTATTTCAAGTGATCTCAGGGTATTTCAAGTAATTTTGGGTTTTTTTTTTGTTTCAAAACATAATTCAGGTATGTAGCTTTCTCTCTACGAATGGCACTATCGACATAGTTTCGTGAATCCTCATAGTAATTCCATGACCCAATTGTTTTTAGTTTTTTATATGTTCGAAACGCATTATGTTTGAGTTGAAGCATCTGTTTTATGTTATACGTTATTCAGGGTGATGGTGGCTTGGTTGCCTTTATCGTACGGTAAGGCGCATGAGCATCGAATATATTTATAACCTGGCAAGCATTTGATCTGCATTATCGAATTGATGGATGGTATTCCAGTTGATATTGCATAAGTCTTGGCTGAAAGTTATTGAAATTGCGGTACGTAATGTATTTGACGTATTTATCTTTAGGAAAATTATTTTCACAAGATAAAGCAAGATGATCCAAGACACCATCAATATCGAAAACATTTATTGATGAAAAATGCTGTGCGTCATTGACAATCATTAAATCTATGAGCGTTTGACTTATATTAGTTATTCTTGTTGGGGTAATTATTAGCTGAAACAAGTTGTATGAATCAAATATGTCAAGTAACAATTTATTTTTACGATCATACATAAGCAAATCAATGTCGAGATCACCGATTATGATGAGTATATCAGTTTTAGGTAGATAATTAATTGCAGCATCTTCTAGCTCATTTAAGCAAGTCGTTATGGTGGAAGAAGGCGGGCGGTGAACCACAGATACAATTATTGACTTCCATTTTATAGATAGTCAAAGTTGTTCAAAATAAATGCTAACATTTGGAAATAAGGTAGTACAGTCCAGGTAGTTCTTTATGTAGAAAGCAACACCTCCCTCTAGGCCATCCCTATCTAAATGATGAAGTTTGTATCCCATAATAGCAAACATTTCAAAGTCACTACGATTATTGAGTCAAGTTTCTCCCAAAGCAATCATCATCTAATATATATTTCCTTAAAATTACAAATCCAGTAGACATGGACTTGACATTGAGATGTAATAAACTGAGATTCTGCCGCATCTCGATGAATGTACAGAAGACATTAATTTGAAGACATTTCACATATAAGGATTCTCACAAGGTCAACTGATGAATTGAAATAAGCTCCTTCAGAATGCAATCATTCAAATATAGTCCTAAACATTTATTGCTTGTTAGTATCAGGCTAATTTAAGCGGTAGCTTCGTGTTCTCTCTTTAAAGTGATGTTCAGCTGCCCTTTTAGTATTCTTCTTTTTGGTTCCAGTAGTTTTAGGTTTATCCCTGTTAACGGTCGATTTCTTCATATTTTGTTCATTTATAAAAGTCTCAGATTCTTCTTAAAATGCAAATTCTTTTTCAAAACTTTTTATATTAGGAGTCGCTGGTGCACTACTAATGTTTTGTTCAGGGTGATTTATATCCTCAAGCTCTTCCACCGAGTAAATTTCGTCATTAACATATAATTTGTTTCCCCTGATGTGTGATCTATCGGCGGGATTTTGTCGGGCTCTTTCCAAAAAGGATTTGAGAGCTCTGTATTCACTTCTTTGCAATAATGTTAGGTCGAGTGAAATTGCAACGCCTGTACCTTTCAGTTTTTCACACTCCTTTAGAATTCCATTCTTTTTCAAATAAGAGGTTAATTCAACCTTCACTGAAGGCATTTCTGCCTTATTGAGGGGATATAGTTTACTCAGATCCGATACCTCAATATCAACATCCAAGAGTGTATGTAGTTTTTCACTCACAGACTTGGGAGATATTTCTACTTGATCTAACCCGAATATTATTATATTATTCTTTCTTGCAGATCTTTATGGAATTTCTACCTTATTTTTGAGAAAAATGTTTTTTTTAGGCAGATGACTTCATGTTTGAGCTCCTCAATTTTCATTAAAACTTTTGCTTCAGTAGCCTCAATAGCAGATTTAATTTCTGTTCTATTTCTCTTCACTTCATCATGCAAACTTCTAATCGCCTTCCCTAACTTGGTTTCCATAACTCAGTGAGCGAATTAGTTTATGGTCTGCTCTATGGATTCAGTTTGTTGAGGTTTTTTTATTAAACAGGCTGAGTGGGTTGTGAGTATCGAGATTACAGATGTGAGAAGACAAATTCAAATTAACCTTGCAGATTCAGATTGGATAACATTTGATTTCTTCGTTCTTCGTTATTGTTTCGAATGATAGTTGTATATTGCTATTACTAGTTATTTATATAAAAAAATCACCTCAAACATACCAAAATTTGGTTATGCGGTGGCTTCATGGTCGTTTAACTGCCGGACACTCCACTACACAACTCTACACCTATTCCATAGCCGCATTCCGTTGATCCAGCAACAATTCGTAATGATAACGTTGATTCGAAATGGGATTTTGTCACCCTGAATGTTTTTTGAAACGGATAGAAACATCAACGGACTCTTAGACTGGTAACCGAAGGTATCCAGACACATGCATTCCAAAAAAGTTAATCAAAATTGCGGTATTGGATTTCATCTGAAATAAACCTCAAATACTTCCGAATACTTTTCAAAAGACATCTGCACCCCTTTACATGACTCCAGCTCCCTTTAACTTTTTTGGATGGCGAAATATGCATGTCTAGTTTTTGCCAGCGGCTTTGCCCGTGTAGATATTGGTTTGTCATATTGAGTAGTAATATTATCAATGCGTAAAGTTTGTGGTGTTGGATGAATTTGATGTATTTATTTACGTTTCTTACTTTTTCACGCTTAAACAGCTCAACGGATTCAAATGTGAGTTGGTATAAGTTGGTATTGAATAACACATAGGGCAGGTTCCCACGGTAATGCGGGTAAAACAACAAAAAGCAGCAAGTATTTTATAAAGGGGTACCTATTGATTGACTGACACTCTTATTTTAACGTACAGCCGATGCTACTGAACCTAGAATCAGCAAAATATGCAGGTAGCTTCTTTGTATAGCGTAAATAAACATCGAGAAAGGGAATCAGGAATCTCCATTCCCAAGGGGAAGAAATAGGGAGTCAAAAATTGCATTGAATTTTTTCAGTTCTGAAGTTGGAAACCTGAAGTTTTGAGTTGATAAAAAATATTGTAATCATTTGTTTCAAATGGTCTGTCACGAAGCCGCGGGCAACAGCTAGTGATTTATATTCTCACTTAAAATATAGTAATTAAAAAAATACGTCTACCGCACTAAATAATGAATAGCTTCGAGAATCGAATTATGTATCCTATGAAGAAATTTCGTCTGCTCTCACGCGTCTGCCCGCTTTCGAGTTGCGTTCTCGGCGATGACACTTTCATTGCTTAGACCGCCCCTCTACCCCCGCGCATCGTATCCTGTCGTCTTACAGTACATGCGACGAGTAAAGGGGGGCAGCGTTGCGTCAAGTGAATTTCATCGAGATAAATTTTGAACGATTCGTCCAAATTGCTAGTGTGAAAGACAAAGTTTAAATATAGTGAATACTCAAAACGATAATTGTATACATTTTCATTAGAATTCGCCAGATAAAAGTATATGAACAATCTTACGGTATAGTCGGAGTAAACGATATTGTGCACACTTGAAATTGTCAACACTCTCAAAGGACAAAAAAACAATACATGAAAATTAACCAGCTGCCAACTAGTCCACATGGACTCTAGAATTGGTGGTTCGTATTGAATAATTGTTACTAACCGAGTTTTATGATTGGCTGAAGAGTCATTAAATTTGGAGTCATGTTACGGTGACGAATAAAAATTTGGGAATGTGGGTATAGTTATCGTCTTCGTGTCATCAATGTTCGATTCAGGAACTGATCGCGACTTGAATGTTGAATTCGATATTGGTGCAGTTATAGTTACTTGAAATTTTTGTTATCTGTTTGAAATGTGGCGTCTTTGGACAAGTACTAATAGTAATAACGAGTGTGATAACAACGCAGACTTTATCCAGTGTTGTGATTCTCATAGCGATGATGGAGAATGGGAAAAAGAGATACCAGTACATACTATTTGTATGAATTTGAATAATGAAACACAAAGAGTATGTTTCAATGTATATAAGAATATACATCTCAAATTTGGTTTCGAGGGAAACAAATTATTACAAGCAACATCAGATTTGACCAAAATTTCTTTCTCAACTGTACGTAAAATAGTCAAAAACAAACCTCGTGAACGCAAAACGCGATATGATACAGGATTAACAAAACTTTTAGATGTTCATCCAATAAAATCATTGAAAAAAACCAATATACGACTGTCACAAAAGCAATGAGATTCCTACAACTGAAATCATAAAAAAGAAATTGAATACTTCTGGCCATAACGTGAGCTGCTGTGACAAAACTCTTCAGAACTGGATGAAAGAACCAGTGTTGGATTCAGATAGGTGTAGCTATCTGGAAACGGAGTTGTTAGAGATGTTGTCAATAGAAAGAGTAGCGTAGATCGTGGCAAAGTGTTTGATATTGATTTTATAAAGTAAAGTGTTTTCTTTTGGAGCTTTGATGTTTATTGTGAATGCAGGTGAGCAAAAGCTAGAATTTAGATTTGAAACAATGAAGTTATGGAAAGCAAACGAATAGTGGAATTGCATAGCGAAGACTCAGAACAGAACTACTGAATGTAGACAAGAACAGCGGCAAATTTTCTATTTGGACGAAACTTGGTATGACACGACACAGTTACGAAAGGGTGAACTGATGGTTCGAGAATGTGTACGCCTAACATGCCTGCAAACGAAGGATCGCAACTAATCATTGTGCATTGCGAAGGAAGTGAAGGATGGGTTCCGAATTCTTTGAAATTATGTGGAAAAAAACTTGAGGACTGCAATGTTTACTATCATAAGAACATGGAAACTAATATTTTTGAGAAATGGTTTGGGAACAATTTGATCCCAAATTTGGATTTGAATAGTCAATAGTTCTTGACGTTTTCTATCATTCGCGACAGCTCATCAAAGTACCGAATGAAAATTCGAGGAAAGATGAAACAAAAAGTTTTTCAATGGATAACAATTTGTATTTTGAAGAATACCTTATCAAAAAACGTCTACTTGAAGTTTTATAGACAAAAAAATTTGAAAAAGTGTATGCCCTTGAGATTATTGCTAAAAAGTATGGACACACCATACTGAGACTCCTCCCCTATTTTTGTGTTTTCGATTCCATCGAGTTGATTTGGGGAATATTGAAACAAAGCATCAGGCGTAAAGATAATTTTCCGAAATTTGATAAGATAGCTAATTGAAGAAGTATTTGATATTACCAAAGAAGACTGGCAGAAAAGGATGACAAAAGTGATTTGAGTTGAAAAAGACTATATTGAGATTGGACAGTTCCTTATTGATGGTGGAAATAAATTTATTATCGATTTGAATGACAACAGTGTAGTGAAATAGAAAATATTGAAGAGAAATCATCTGGAATTTCAACTAGCGTTTCCTACTATGACTGAAAACCAGTCAGTGCGAAGCTTGTTGTTAAATCATCTGGAAATAGAACTTTTAACGGGTGATGATCAACTGTATTGCCAAGTTTGCGCAAAACTAACTGACTATAATAAGACAACAAGTATAGCTGAGGCACCAGTCAATCTAATTATAACACTGGTAATCTTCCAACATGACCCAACCTCAGACAGAAGCAAAAAAATCTTTCGAAGGTTAGACATAGATTCACACTCCAATCTAACAGACCACTATTATAATTTTCATGCAGCCATTGTTCACTGTGGGTCTGGCGTTGAGTCTGGTCATTATTACGCTTTGGTCAAGGATGAAAAGGACTGGCTTAAGTTTGACGATAGTCGTGTCACAAAATTTTCTGGTGAAGTTTTGAATTCATTAGAGCCTCTAGAGATACTCCAAATTTTGTTTCATGAAAGAGAGGAATCAATCAAGTCGCACCGGAGCGCCAATCAATTTTTTTATGATTGTATCACTTTTTATATATTAAATCTCATCATTCTTTCGAAAAAAGTTAGTGGGGTGATTTTGAAGCGATCGATTGTATATATTATATCCGAGTAAAGACTCTATACAGCTATATATTATGTTCATGTGACTCCAACGGTATAGGGAGCGCACACCAAGGTAGCTCTCAGGAAGCAAGAGTTTTTCCGACTTACTCAATACTCATCGTTGAATTTTGACCAAAATTACACAGAACCTTTGTGAATCGTAGCATATAAGTTATGCTGATGTATAAGCTGTATATATGTAAAGTTTCATCTGAATCTGTTCAGTCGTTTAAGCGTGAAAGAGCCACAAACATATATACATACATTAATCCATTCTCACAAACTCTCACATTTATGTTAGAATCATAGAATATAGATTAGAACACATTTTCGGATGGTCTCATCGAAATGAATATCGTTGCAAAGTTGAAAATCATGGCAGCCAAATCAATAGTCATGTTAGATATCTGGGCATATGCCAGACAGTCACGAAAAAAATCTTTGAAATCAGAAACAATAATATTAAAGGTAATGAAAAAGTTCAAAGATTCCAACATATTCTTGGGTCACCCATTCGATGAAATATAAGCCATTTATTTCCATGCACAGATAAAGTCAGACTTCAATCTCACATTCGAAAAAACATCAGGGGTTATCCCATACCATCACCATTATTTCTACTCCACGGAACCGTGAAAATGTCTACTCTTGAAAACCTTCTTCAAGAGTCTCGGGGATTCTCGATATTTGCAAGCATATTTTCAGTTGTGCATTTTGAATGATTAGGAGTTATGGGGTGATAGTTTACTTTATGATTCCTCTCAAATGATTTGTGACACATATGTTGTCATACGAAAAAGTTTAGGAGTGAGGTAATAGGGTGCGAAGAGTGAAGCTATTGATGGTACAAGAACATAAAAATTGAAAAAAAAAGTTTTTGCATTCGATTTTTCCTACTTCATAACAAAAATGAGAAAAATTTTCAGAAAGCTATTGATTCCAAATTGAACTCTTCACAAACATGTGTAGAAGTGTATAGAAGTGACTTGCAGATACAAACCAGTAGACAAAGCACTTTCGAAACAACTACTCTCATGAAAACATCAAATTACACAAAAGAAAATGTACTTACTTTCGAAACAACTACTTTCATACAAACATTGAGTTATACAAAAAACACATTTTTATTGTACTCCAAACATTCGTTATGGAATTGAATCATCAATATAGTTTATGAAAGAGATAAATTACACTCACACTGAACACTGTGATCCTCAATGATACACATCAATGTTTCGGAATAAGACACTTGCCTCATTATCTCTTCAGCTCAAATTTGGACAACATTACAAGATTTGACTTCATCCATCCATAACATCACTACATCATGTCACGAATGACTCAAATATTATCATGTCATGTTATTTGATATGAGATGGAATCGACCGTAGGATACGCAATCCCAGCTGGGATTGCGTATCCTACGTGAAATTCTCATCGAATGTGAGACTACTAGAAATTCTGCTGATTTGCATATTTCAACTACAGTATCATCGAAATTGTGTGTGCAATTTGATGGTAACCTCTGACTGTGAATATGACTTCTAGAAATTTTGCTGATTTGCATATTTCAACTATAGCATCATCGGAATTGAGTGTGCAGTTTGATGGTAACCTCTGACTTTGAATGTGACTCCTATAAATCCTGCTTATCTGCATATTTCAAATACAGCATCATCGAAATTGATCGTGCAGTTTGATGGTAACCTCTGACTTTGAATGTGACTCCTTGGAATTCTGCTGATTTGCATATTTCAACTACAGCATCATCTAAATCAAGTGTACAGTTTGATGGTAACCTCTGACTTTGAATGTGACTCCTAGAAATCCTGCTGATTTGCATATTTCAACTACAGCATCATTTAAAGTGGGTGTGCAGTTTGATGGTAAACTCCGACTCCTGTGATATTTGTTACATACTGTTTTCTCTTGGTAGCCATTTCACATCTTCCGAACTATCGGATAGATGATATTTCGCACGTATCAGTATACAAGAGTGTTTTTGCTTCTGTACACTCTGAATTAGTTCATAGAACTGTCATTGATACTTTCTTCAAGTATCAAAATCAAGAGCAATATTGAAAATACATCTGTTCCATTATAGTGATGATTCAAAAATATTCGTTCTTTGCATTAAAGAGAGCATCTGTAATATATCTGAATTTGAGCTGATTACTGGTATCAGAGATGAAAAAATTCATAAAGAAGTAATTCTTTGACAAATTATTGTTCAGGAAGTATTGTTTTCAATTTGCAAATTCACCTGTGATTATAGAATCTTGAAAAACTTTTAAAAATAAAAGAATACAAGGATAAATCATATATTTTTCCACATATACATATTGAACGAGAGTTCAAGCTGAAACAATTACTTTTTTCCACGACTACTGAAATGAAACGTATATTCACAAAAAACTGACATGACAATGAGAGTATTTTTATATTAAATTCATTTTCTATATCAAGTTACTTTTTATTTCATCTTCATCACAAGTTATCCATGTATTTGCATGTTAACGCCTTGAAATTTCAAAAATATTCTTACATACATCAAAATGACTATTTCCAGAGTCTGATGAGAATTACTTAACCACTGAAAAAGAGTAGGAAAAGAGTGCGATAGGTTGATGAATACAAATCCATTCATTTTATTTTTCCAAAATCATCAGTGAGTTATTGTATTTTCGAAAGTAGAATATGTTGAACAATATAGTACAGATAGGTACAGATAGCATATGTCTTGCAACACATCTTCGAAACTCAAACGGATTATGAGAAGTAAAACTTGTTTTTGATTCACAATGATTGAACCCAACTCTACCTACCTATTCTCTAAAGTTTTGCCACTCTTAGAAAGCTACATTATCAGCAAGTAACAGGAATGTTGCTGGAATTGCAAGGGCAGCTTCTTAAAAGCTTGAAACACTATTCCGAACCAGAAAACTGTACACACCTCAGCAACTTTTGATGCTTTATGAGTATTGTTTTCATGTATGGAGCTCCGCCCCTAAACATACCCTCAAGATGCTGGATTCCATACAGAAAAGAGCCATCCGCCTGATTGGGGACTCAAACATAACTTGCAATCTTGATAGTCTGGAACATCGAAGAAAGGTTGAAGATTGGTTTCTCTTCTATAGATACTTTCACGGGAAGTGTTCAAGGGACTTGGCACATTTGATTTCACTAAGAGCGGTGCATATCAGAAATTCGCGACGGACTGTGGCTGCTCATCGTTTTGAAGTTCAACTCAGTACACCTCGAACTTCGCTATTTGAAAAATCTTCCATTTGGAGAACTGAGTTCATGTAGAATGAACTTTTTTCTAATGGATTCAATCTCCAGCGATTCAAATCCGATGTGAATCACTACTTCCGCACAGGCACCGATCTAAGAGCACCTTAAGGTTTATTCTGTAGTGCTTGTATTTTTCCTTGAAGAAAATCAAATGATTAAACTCAAAAAGAAACCAAGCAAACAATATACATTCATTTGCTGGAGCTCAGATCTGAAATTGGCCAACGAGATAGCCATGAAAGATATATTCTTTTTGTACTTTGAAATTTTGCCACGGGTCGTATCTGTTATTGATGCAGTATCGATGAAATATTGACACTGACAATTGAATAAAACCTAAACATCTCAAACCTAGACAACATGATCTTGACCTATGTTTCACGATAAAATTTCAACTCCAAATCGGACCCGCGTAAAGCTGGAAGGATCGCTATACTATTACAAATCATCATCAGACTACTACGTACAACTCATTATTTTTTATTTGTAATTTTCATGAGGCTCATTTTCCTAGAAGCGACACGCCTATGTTATACAGTATATATCTAGGTCCAACCAATTTCCGAGTGCGAAACCTTTCGATTGCTAATTCCCTGTGTTATCGAACACCTCGAAGTGCTCTCTGAAAAGAGCTTGCGAATACCAGGTTTCGACTTTATCCCCTATACCGTCACTAACGGAAAAGCAATCTGGAGTTTCCAAATTCGAGTAGCGTCTGGATATTACTTTCGTCTGCTCGGTATTTCCAAGGTAATACTTTAATCGCGACACCTTTTATCGGGACAATTACGTTCAATTGAGTGTAACTGTTCTCCCATGGTATTGAATACGCAAATCCGGGGATAGTGTCTATTATAGTCGAAGCGATTTATTATCCAAAATGCCACTTATATTACCTACGAGACTGTAAAGTCTTCCTGATTACGATATTGAAACATCAGTAGATCTGAACTCTCAAATTTCTATGAAAAGTATTCATGTATTTGAAGTTATTTCGTCTTCAATGAAGTAATAATCTATACTTATGGATGCGAAAGTTACACACTCACACATTTATCTCTGTTACTCCGTACTGGTGAGTTCTAGAAAAATGAAATTTGGTATGTAGGTGTTTTCTGGGTTTCAGATTCGCAATAAGAAAATATTTTCAAATATTCCAACTGATGCGCCCCCTGTGTGGGTGAAAGACGCGCGTTTAGATATGAAAATCACCTTTTTGTACATTGAAAGTGAAATTTTGATTCATTGTCAAGAGTATTAAAAGATGATGTTTACATAGTAGCGTGTTGAAAATATTTTTAACACGATTTTTTTCGACCAAGTAGTAATGAACAAAAAATAATCATTCAATTTTCAAGGAAGTTTCATTATGAACCATAGATATAGATATGATTAAATTCTGTTACAAATGTATTATACACATTAATTCTTAATTAATTCTTTCAGCAATAGCCTTCTTATAATAAAAATAGACTTTATCCATAACAAAGGATGGAGGATTTCTAATTTGTATTTACATTATTTGAAGATAACTTTGTGACGAATGGGCGAAGTGTCGGCTAAAGCTGTTTTTCAACTCGATAATACTATAATACCGACTATTATTTTCAACTTATTTCGAAACATTATTCGGTTTCAACCGTTCGTCTTTAAAACAAACCTCTTCCGAAACTGATTTCCACTGAATGGATTCTTTTAGTAATTGGTTACGACCCTCTGTCTTCAGACCGAGTTACATACACGTATACAACATCTGGAAGCCATAAAGCCCAAGGGCCGAACTGGTCCTGACCCCGGTTCAATATCATATGTATCATTGGGAAATATGATATTTATTATGCTTCAATGAACTTTCTTGAAAGATCATTTTAACGTATGTTGCAACGAGGATTCGTTAGTTCCACATATACGAGGGTGATTCCAGAAGTACTCGGCCCAACAAAGAAAACACAAACATTTTGGAAGAAAAATTATTCATTTTTCAATATGATATCTTTGCAGTTCTATACAGTGTGTGAAAGGCCAAATGGAATAAATTCATCAATTGGGTTACTGTACATATTTTTAAAAAATCCCGAAACATGTCAAATTTAAATTATAATTTAACATACTTCAACGGAAAAATGCTATTCCTGCCTTCAACCCCCGTCGAATGACAGGTACAACCTCCAATTTTTTAAATGGAAAGTATAGATTTGTGATATATCTTTTAAAAGGTCTCTTCATTCTCTATTCAAAAATGTTATCACTTTCAAGTTCTCCTTAATTTTCATGTGCAAGGTCACTATTTCACTAATTTTATTATTTCACGCACTATGGTTGATTCATTTATATCTCAAAAGTAATTTGTACAAATGTAATTGCAATATTTCTAATCAAATATAACATTTATAACCACTCTTTTATTATAATTCTCAGTTTTTTCTATTTCTCATTAAAATTTTACATAATATCAATATGCTGATCTGTTTTCTTTCTTTCCCATTTCACTTAGCTTGCCATGTCATGATTATAATTTGTATACTGAATAATCAATATTTATTGAGTTTCACAAAATTGATAATTTTGATTTTCAAAATTCAATTTCTTTTTTGTTTATCTTGTGAATCTAAAGATAGTACTAGGTACGAGGTACTAACTAACCGTTAGTACCTCGTTCACCAGGTGGAGTGATGACAAACATGTTGTTTGTTGTTCGCTTCGGCTTAGTACGAGGAATGATATACTGCAAGGAATTCGAATTTTAAT
>WOGR01001873.1:303-18720 GCA_015342045.1 Leptinotarsa lineolata | reverse complement strand
CTTGATGAAGTAACATGGAAAAACTACGACTGTGAGGCTTATGACTTTACAGTCGTTTCAAGAATTATTTCACAGTCGCAAATATGAATTTTTCCAGTTAACTTGATTATTTCAAATGGAAAGGAGGTGGCTCGTCGGCTTTTTGTGGAAGATCATTTTCTTACAAATAATTTGATGCCACACAATTTCACTTTATTTTCTCTATTTTTCTAAATAATTGCAAGAAATGATCATGCCTGATAACAAATAAAACGTATTCGGTATACTTATGCACTAAGTCCTGTTATTAGAATAGTTATCCGTGACAAACAATTAAAGCTGTTGCTAGGACTACCTAAACAAATAGTCGAATAAATATGCTGTCACTTTTGAAAATTTGTTTGTTGCGTAGTTTATAATTAGATATGGCAAATTATACTGGAAACGAGAAAATTGACATGTTGCTAATTTACGGGGAAACAAAAAAGAATACAACTGATGCAGCTCGAATTAATGCTCAGAGGTTCCCTACTCTTCGCCATCCCACTGGGCATTATTTTCCAAAACTGGAAAGGAAGGAGAAGAAGAACACGTGTTGGCTTATGTTGAAGTGAATTGTACGGCGTCAATTCACCAAATTGTTTCTGAGTGTGATATAATTTATTCGTCCGTTTGAAGAATTCTTCACAAATATAATCATTCAAGTACCAATTACACCAACATATTTACGATAACGATCACAACCGAAAATTGACTTATTGCAACTGCTTTTGACTAAATTCAGAGAAGATGTACGTTTCCATTTAAAATTATTCATTCAGATGAAACCCGATTCACCAACTTGGGTTTGTTAAATAGGAATAATAAAAGGTACTGGTCTCAAACAAATTTACATCTGATGCAAGAAGGAAATTTTCAAAAGCGATTTGGTTTCAATTGCTTCTGGGGGCCAATAATTTTTGACGAACAACTGACTGCGGAAAGATATCTACAGTTCCTTAGTGATTTCATTGAAGGTTTGCCACTGGCTAACCAAGTTGATATCTATTTTCAACAAGATGGAGCGCCACCTCACAATTCTCAAGTCGTAAGAGAACATCTAAATGATACCTTCCCAGAAAAGTATATTGGCACTTATGGATCTATTCAGTGGTACATTCTTGAGTTGTCATATTTTTACATAAATGTATTAGTTTTTTTCATATTCTAGATCACCAGATCTTACTTCGCTAGATTTTTCTCTGGAGAATAATTATAAATCAGGAAAAATGAGAAATAAAAATTTTCTATGTTTTCTACCACTTTTTTTCGTAACTGAAGTTACTGCAGTTTCGTCCTATAAGGACGTTTTCAAACTTTTACATTAAAATGTCCTTATAGCACGAAACTGCAAACTTTTACATCAAAATTTCCTTACCTATAGGACGGAACTGCAGTAACTTCAGTTACGAATAAAAATAGTAAAAAGGATAGAAAATTTTTATTTCTCATTTTTCATGATGATCTCTTACCACGTAGAAACGGCTACATCCATCAATTTATTAAAAATCAGGTTTACTATTTCAACATCAGCTTCTCGTGAAGAACTAGAGCATAAAGTAAGGGTGGCATTCCAGAACATCGCTGAGGACCAGCTAATCAATGTGATGCGCACAACAATTGTAAACGTTTTATTTTGCCGTGATCAAGGAGGAGGCCATTTTGAAAATTCATAACCTTAATGGACTAATTTAGGTTATGATTCAAAAAAATAGATAAAATAAAGTGAAAGTGTGTGGCATCCAATTATTCGTACAAAAATGATCTTTCACAAAAAACCGATGAGCCACCCCCTTTCCATTTGAAAAAATCAAGTTAACTGGAAAAATTCATATTTGCGACTGTAAAATAATTCTTCGAACGACTATGAAGTCATAAACCTCGCAGTCGTAGTTTTCCCTTGTGACTTGATCAAGAATGAAGCGATTTACACGATCCATGGCATTCTAGATCAAACAATAAAAATTGGAATAAAAATGATATTATTTGTCAAATATTGACAAGTGAAGTATTATTGGATTTAGAAAATCGAAAGTTGGGGTCATTTTCGGTCAAATCGGAAGCACGGCAAAGCAAGTAAATATGTCAAAAAATGTAAATCAAACTATAATACACAAACATCTCCAATAATAAAAAAGATATAGTTATATGAAGTTAGCGATATATGGAAGTTTCTTTTATTAAAAGATATGTTGAAAATTTGACTTCGCAGTTAGTTTGTGCTTGAAAAATGAGTGAAAATAGCCTCTTTTCTTCTGTAATGTGTCAAATTTGATATTTTTTTGGAAAATCCTCAAAAAATCTATTTTTTTGTGGATTTAAAACTTTATACCCTTGCTCGAAATTTGGACTCTCTACTGTCACTTCGACTTTTTTCAATTTTTTTTTCATTTTTCGGATATTTCGCTCTATCGATTCGAACGATTCCATAATTTTGATGAATACGAGACTTCAATATCATATTTTGCCCAGAAAATACCTGCATTGGCCTGTTACCAGAAAAAGAAATAAATACACCTCCAGAAATTCATCTTTGTTGTTGCAAAGTTCATCTAGGTTTTTCATTACATTGTTAAACTAATTCTGTTGGGGAACCGATCCACCAAACGGTAGAAGTGAAACAGTGTCTCGGTCAGATGTTCAGGGACAAAGTGATAGAACGAGATTGAAAAGATTATTGGCCACCAAGATCACCGAACTTATCTCCGATATACTTTTTACTATGGGGCTATCTGAAACAAAAAGTGTATAAGCACAGGCCATTTGCAAACAAAGAACATTTGGAGAATACCATTCGGGAGTTTGTGCTAACATAAATCCCATATTTATTAAAAATGCCTGTGAATGAAAGGACTATAATTTGTATAGAACGGAAAAGACGACATACTGAATGATGGATTCGGGTTCTTTATAAGATTATTGAACTTCATGATGTTTTGTTGTGAATTTGATTATAGTTATTTTGGTTTGATGTTATTTACACATCCAATGGTGGAAATAAAGAATATAGGATTAAGAAATTAACTCAAGAAGCGTTAATTATTTGCTCGATAACTACATCTAACAGTTTACATCCAACAGTTACACTGTTAGGTGTAAATTGCCAAAATATATTTCGAACTCATCTGCAGCTAATGGGATGCAAATCTGCTAAACAAAGAAATACGAGTGTAATAAAAATGAAGAGAAATACGTTTATCCGATTACTGACATATTAACGTCCATACATTGGAAATCCGAATCAGTTCAACAATGAAATGAAAAAAATAGACGAACTTTGCGAAAACAAAGACGAATTTCTGGAGGTATATTTATTTCTTTTTCTGGTAACAGGCCAATGCGGGTATTTTCTGGGCAAGATATGACATTGAAATTTCGTATTCATCAAAATTATGGAATTTGAATCATGTTACGTTCGAATCAATAGGACGGAAGATTCGAAAAATTAAAAAAAAATGAAAAAAGTGACAGTAGAGGGTCCAAATTTCGAGCGAGGGTATAAAATTGGAAATTGAGTAACGTTTTCCTTTGGCATTTTTCGAAATTTCCAAAAAAAAAGTGTTTTTTTGAGGATTTTCGAAAATAAAGTCAAATTTGACAGGTTTAGAGTAGCACATTACAAAAGGAAATAGACTGTTTTTTACTCATATTTTAAGCACAAACTAACTGCGAAGTCAAAGGTTCATTATATCTATTAATAAAAGAAACTTCCATATGTCGCGACGAACTTTATGTGTGTCGTAAAACGTTTGCATCTATTCTAACTATTCGCTTTCTACCAATTAGATGATCCACCACCCAAAACTAAACCGTACCTCCTATTCCATATTTCTATTCTGTAGTAGAATATTTCTGTCAACGGTTTCGAAAACTCTTTTTTCAAGTCTAGAAATATCACTATATTATATTTTTTATTTTTAATATAATTTGTGAATTCACTCAGGTAGAGTTTCAATGCCGTCTTTTATGAATGTCTACTTCGAAACACAGACCGATTAACGAAGAAAATATCATACTTTCAATAAACCTCGATAACATTGCACACTGTCATTTCCGAAACTTTTTCTTGGAATAACTTTTCTTGTTTTGAGGGAGTCGAGAATTTTTCCTTTTTTAAGATATTTCAGAATGGCATGACGAGTATTGAAGACTTGCTTCCAAACTTTTGAGTTCGATATTCCATGTATATTACATTTATTATCTAGCCATCTAGGTACCAATTTCTCACTGAGAGTACAGGTACGAAACTATTCATTGATAAATATAGATCATCATCAACACTATATTATGTTTCAGTACTGTCTAAATATCTATTATTCATGATAATAAGTTTCCCTTTATAATCAAATTGAATATAATTTCTTTTTCAATCGTGAATAAAATTCCTACATCATTTTTCAGTTTGTTGAAAGTTTACGACTTACATCATTTCTCAATATCTACAGCGTTCACATAAGATTTGTAGGTTATATCTCGTCCTTCATTATCAAACCAAGTAATGTTCATACTGTAATAACATTGTACAAATAGCGTACTACACTGGATCTACCAAGTGATGAAAAATCTGACAATTCTGTTGGTGCCTATCAACAGTGCAAGATGTGGAAGATTTGAGAAATCGAATAATTGCTGGGTATAAGGTGTAACGCAATCAGAAACGATCCTGGTGTTTTTGAAATAGTTTGGGAGTCGATGAGGAGAAGAGTGGATTCTTGTATTCGAGCGGGAAATAGTCATTTTCAACAGTTTTTGTAGGATAAGAAACGTTACATGTGATTTTTGGTAATGAATTTTTATTGTTGAAATTCTTTTTCATTCCGTATCTTCGAAACAAATCGCGGTATCAAAAATCATCAAAGGACGACAAAATATCCTTAGAATAGTCCAATGAATACTCCTTTAAATTTTTGCATGTTCAATAAACACCCTGAATAATTAGTTCGTTTTCAACAAGATTATCATTAGCTTCATTGAAATTTCCATATTTTCTCAGGATCAGTAATTTCAGGGGTTACATGTATTTGCGATTATGTTTTCTTCATTTGTTAGTACTTATTCAATGAAGGTTTGTGAATTCATTAAAATTCGGGTATGCTCTATCATGTTATTACAAGATCCTTCATTTTTCCGTTTGATAACTGTTTTCTGAATAGTTAGCACTGAAGTTACCAAAATGAATCGATTATCAGATGACATTAGCGTCTCATCAAATTCTTTAAAAAATTTGGCTTCTGAATTTTTCAGAAATGACATGCATACATACCCAAATAACCAAACTGATGATTCAAAATTAACCTTCAAGTAATTAATGTTTTATGAGCAGAAAAGTCGGAGTTTTCATTCATATACCTATATATTAATACCACCACTGTATCGGCTTTTAAAGTCATACAGATACACAAAAATAAATGTCAAATTTGAAAATGTCTACAGTTGTTCTGATTTCACTTATTGAAATAATGTTTGTATTACAACAAAGTAATTTTCCTGATTTCATCTTCGTGTTTCAAAAAAATGCTATGAACACTAAGGTATATAGATAATATCACCATTCAGTTGTAAGCGAGTCTGTTTGATAGCCATTATAGTTGAGGCCGACCGTCCACTGGAACCGTTCTCGGCAAGCCAACCTGACGCATATCCAATCCCCTTTGTGAGCTCGATGTTAGATAAGTTGAGAGATGCTAGATTTTTGAGTACTTTGGACATTAAAAATGCTCACTGGCAAATTCCTGTCGTCGAGTCCTCTAGACCCTTAACTGCTTTTGTTCCCACAAGAGTATTGTTTCAGTTTAAACGAATGCCCTTTGGCCTCCATAATGCTTCGGCTACATGGCAACATTTTATAGATCGAGTAATAGGTGTAGATTTAGAACAATTTGTATATGTAAACCTGGAAGATGTAATAGTATGTACTTCAACATTTTCTCAACACTTTGCGGTACTCAGTCGCATTCAAAAGGCAGGCTCAACATTGAACCAGGCCAAATGTAATTTATTCAAGCCAGAATTGAAATACCTTAGTTATGTTGTAAATCCCTCGGACCTTACGGTCGACCCTGAGAAGGTTGAAGCAATTATGCAGATTCCAACACCAAAAACGGTATCGGAAGTCAGGCGCATGGTTGGAACGGCATCGTGGTATAGACGATTCATTCCGGATTTTTCTACCGTGGAAGCTCCAATGCCATCCTTATTGCGAAAGAATAAAAAATTCATCTGGGACGAACATTGTCAGAGAGCTCTGGACACCGTTAAACATTTTTTAATTTCTTCTCCTATTCTATCGTGTCCGAACTTTGATCTCCCTTTTCAAATTCAAGCAGATGCCAGTAATTATCATATAGGTGCAGTTCTTTCTCAGAACCACGAGGATGGCGAAAGGGTAATCTGTTACCTGACACTGACAAAAACTGAGAGAAAGTACAGTACCACCGAAAAAGAATGTCTAGCTGTTTTATTCACGATAGAGAAATTGAGACCATATATTGAAGGAACATATTTCACAGACTTTACAGATCGCTATAGTTTGAAATGGCTTTACAATATAAAGGATCTAGTTGGTCGTATAGCTCGATGGGCAGTGTGCCTTCAGCAGTATGATTTTGACATTGCTCACCGCAAAGGGAAGGAACATGTCGTACCGGACACCCTGTCTCGGTCGGTTCAGGTAATGGATACTGCAGAAGTTGAAAACATTGGCGCAAAGAGTTCTAAAGATGTTTGATATAACAAAATGTTTACCCAAGTGAAGAAATTCCAGGTCAAATATCCACTTTGGAGAATCTCGGGAAATACATTTTATAAAAGGTATCGACCTAAATATCCTGATTTGGCATGAATCCGACGGATGGTTGAGGGTTATACCGAAGAAAATCGTTCAGATATCATTCGAAGTAACCATGATGTACCTACTTGTGGTCATTTACGAATTTGGAAAACTTATGGTCGTATTTTAACAAAATACTACTGGCCTTAAATGAAGAATGATATTGGTAAATATATTCGAAGGTGTAGAGTTTGCCTCTAGACTAAACCGGAGGAAAAACTCCCCGCCGGACACGTGTTGAGTCTTTTCCCCTACTGCCACAAAACCATGGCAGATCATTTGCGTAGATTTGGTTGGCCCATTACCTCGATCGTCACATGATACTGCATTCATTTTTTCAGTTTTGGACTGTTTCACAAAGTTCACACTTTTATTTCCTCTTCGTACGGCTAATGCCACAAAAATAACGGAAATTTTTGAAGAACGAGTGATTTTGTTGTTTGGTGCTCCCAACTGTATAATCTCTGATAACGGTAAACAGTTTTTGAGTCAAATCTTCCAAGATAAACTGAAGGAGTATGATATAAAACATTGTCCCACTGTTCTATACCACCCTCAAGCAAGTCCTGTGGAACTGGTCCACAGAGTAGTTTAAAAGATGTTGACGGCATATGTCGCCGATAACCATAAAAAATGGGATCAATTCCTACCGAAGGTCGCATGGACAATCCGGTCCGCTGAACATAAAGCTATGAGTGTTACCCCTAACTTCGCAACATTTGGACGCGGGCCCAAAACCGAATTTAGATGATAGCTCCGAACAAAAATCTGACTTCAAAATCCGATCAGAATCTTCGAAAGAGATCTTCAAAGATATCAGTAGACGTCTTACAGAGGCCCATCATAGGAGTCGTAAGTTATATAACCTCCGTCGTCTGAATAAGCGTTTCAAAGTGAATCAATCAGTTTGGAAGAAAAACCATGTGATATCCGATGCTAAGAATCACTTTTCTGACAAATTAGCTTCAAAGTTCGTTGGCCCTTATACAGTTCAGCAGATCGTCTCACATTGTGCTCATCAGCTGAAAGACGAGAGAGGCAAAGACAGTGGAGTATGGCATGCAAAAGATTCAAAGGCTCATCCACCAGACGAAGACAATATTAGTGAGTTTTACATAACTTAAAAAAACATATTCCTTACTATAAAATGTCTACAGTTTATATTTCAAGTATTGAGTTCCAGATAAAAGTTTTTCTTCAAGCAAAAACTTCATTTCGGGAAAGAGAGATGTGGCGCCCAACGTGGGGCTCGACCCACGACCCTGAGATTAAGAGTATCATGCTCTACCGACTGTAGCCCCACGTTGGGCGCCAGTTATAACCTTCTCGAATGGCCTACCAACTTTGAAACAGTGGAGACGGGAGTAGGTATAAAGAAAGAAAAAAATAGTAAATTAATTTGCGAATCTTTCATTAATGAAAGTAATGGGAAAGAAAAGGTTGGTCAAATATAAAGAAGGGCAGTTACTATTCTAACAATAATAGATGGTAGAGAATTGTAACGAGAATTGTCAGTTCTAACTTCAGGGACCAATCTATTTACAAGTAGAAATAAATGATATAAACATGAAGGATTTTTTCACAATGATATCCTCGTTTTCTTATTTAATTGATGCATAGTATACCCTCTAGTATGCATACATACCATCGGTTAACAATTATTCAAAGTAAGCTAAAGAAAGGCTTTGAAATTTCAATACAATACCCTACACCCTACACTAATATAATTGAAACTTGGTAAAATTACTTTAAAGCTAGATGCAGTGGTTAACGCCGTAGCATTGACAGGTTTTCAGTGTTACTCCTGTGATGCTAATACGTCCCGTTCAGACCCAAATGAACGATTATAAACAACAGTATTACCTTCATTACCTTCTCTGATAAATGAGGCTTACGATCCGTTCTTACGTCGCTTTCAACAAGGGTGAGTCATCTAATTGTCCAAGAAACGAAGATTCGCCAACCGCTATTCTCAAAGTCGGGGAGATCTTAAGGGCGTTATCAGTTAGCAACGAACAGGCAAATGTAAAATGAAAGGCCTAAAAATTCATACATGTCTGAACATAATTTCTTGCGAGCAAGTAGGTCGTTTCAATAAAACACTTGGAATGAAGTGTGGCCTTTGAGATGTCAGTTCTTCAACAAGGTAGACTTCAATTTGAAAGTTTCAAGTAATTCTAGCATAATTCCTACGACAATAGATAATTGATTATCTCCTTTGAGATAAATCCATTTCCGATTCAAGAATACTTCGAAACATTCTTTCAAATCCGCAAAATTCGCGATGTTCTTCTCGCGTCTGATCCAAAACAAAAAAAAAGAAGGAAGAGACGTTTTTTTGAAGTCTCGAAATGTCGAAATGACATGAACTGTCATGAAAGATAGATGAATTATTTGGAAAAACGATATGTTGCAAGTAAACTTTGTGAATGTGCTGATTCCAGCAAAGATAATAAGACTCGTTTTACTTCCTGGCATATACAGGGTCATACTAAATCATATTACGAAATAAAATGTTTTTGTTATTTTGTATTTAAACCATAAACTATATGAAATTTTATAGACGTTAACTTTCTTCATTATGAAATGTACTGGGGGTTTATTAAAAATTGAGGTCGTAATTTTGAAACCGTAACAGTTTTTTATTCAGTTCATATTATTTTTGGTAATTCTAAGTTTTTAATAAAAATAAATCTTGATAAAAAGTATAAATGAGATAAATTTTGAATCTTGTGGTTTTACTGTCAGCCTTTTGCTTGTGAATTGTTTCATTAGATTGTCACCTTGAGAAATTTATATCAGAAATTTTGCAGAGAGGTCGGCTCTATAAGTACCTTCTTTTTTATAGACCAAGAAACACCTATTGAACATAACAGGCATTCAAATATAAATAATGAAAAACGTGAATAGTTATCGAGATGCCATAAAAAAACAAGAATTTATTATTTTGTTCAAGTGTGTCTTCGTAATGTTTCAATGATTATGATGAGACTTCAACATCATATCTATGATGTTAAAGTCTAGAAAGAACCGGTGAAATTCGAAATTCAAAAAAGCTTCTGTGATTCTGTGTGTGGAGGTAATATAAAAAACATGTATTTCATTGATTGGTTAGTAATGACTCAGATTCAATTGATAGGTGAAATAAAATAAAATCCAAACAGAAAGATACCAGTACTTCGAGATGTAGCTTTGTGTAGCATATGAACTCCCAATCATTCCTTTCAAGTCTTCTTGATTTCTTGTTATTCAAGATTTTCAATCAAGAGGCTCAAATTGATAAAATATTGAGTAATGTTCTGAAGGTCCAAGAAACACCAAGCCACTGTGCTTTTTGTGCATGTCACACCTTACACTTTCTACACCACTTTCGTTTTTTTTTTGCTCAAAGTATCAACTAGTTACATTGCAGCATTTATAGCTATAGTATGTTGAAAACTGAAAAATCATCATGAGAAGAAATATGATTTTCGAATAAATTCTCATTTGGATAGTACCGGAAATTTATAAAACAAAAAGTTATGCAAGACGATCCAGAATACGAAAGTGTTTTCTTCGCCATCATGATTTCTCTGATAAAACACATGCATTTCTTTCTCATTTCAAGTTTACGAATTATAAGGTAAGTTCATATTTCATAAAAGGCCTGCTTCGAAAATTATGTTGGGTTCCTATTTCAGAGTTGTGGTGCTGGGTACATAGAATCAAAAAAAATCAGAATAATGAGTCTCAATTTTTGATTCATGTGATATGTTTGATTCTCGTCTTGAGGTTCGTCATTCTGGATAAATTTGTTCCATTTGAAAGAAAAACCTTTCAACACTTTTCTTGAATAATTTTCCCAAAAGAATGCTTAGTATCTGCTTTGAATTTTGCTTCAAGCCCCCTTCACTGACAAAGGAGAGGTTGCTTTTTGAGGTTTATTTGGGTTCACTTTGTGTTATTTTTTTTGCAGAGTACATTTTGTTCTTTAGTTCATTGTTGGAGCAATTGATAGTAGAGCAAACATTTTTGTTGAGTTTAGTTCACAGGCAAACAAAGGTAGTTGAATAATTCACACACAGAATAAAGATCTGAGGAAAAAAGTCACTCAGGTCTTTGAGGTGACCAGTTCTCAATACTTTCGATACCTTTGTGAGTATATATTTGAAAACTAATTACGGAATTGATGTTATGTGTATTGAGAACTCATGCTTCACTGACTATTATACAATAATTACATTTCTGTGCTGTATCTCTTTACAATATATCTGAATGAAACTAGCGAAATGTTTCCATATACTGCTTCAAAAATATTTCTCTTAACGACCTCCTTTCTTTATTAAACTCACAGAGAAATTTTATGTTACATTTTTTTCTGAAGAGTTCTACAATGATTCATCTTCTAAACCAACATTGAATATAGAGTTATCAATGGCCTCAGCAGACTATGAAGATGTTAATATCTGTCTGTAAATATAGGTAAATGAGGAAAGTTTTCATTTTTTCTTAGCATTTATATTGAACTCATGTTGGCTACTTTCTCGATACTCGCCACTAGAAAACAATATTGTTGTTGGACCTTGTATTTGTTAATTTATTACAAAAATAGCTTCATTGTAACAACTACTATTCAGTATTTTATAAATCAAGAAAGAAATTAATTTACTGCGAATTTGAACGTCGCCAGTTTCATTCTGATGTAGCAAAAATGAAAAAATCATCTGTTTAGTAAGTTTCGGAGATTATCTTCTTCATACTGTTACAGTTCCTGAACATGGCCAGCGTATTTATGAGGATATTCAATTTGATCTGCATGATGCTACTTATTGGACACTGGTCGGGATGTTTACAATTTTTAGTTCCCATGCTTCAAGGATTCCCGCCTAATTCTTGGGTTGTTATCAACGAATTACAAGTGAGTTCATCTATTTTGAATTGAGACTGATGTTGCAGTAATGAGAGAATTTCTCTTCCTTCATTATGTTCATATTGTTTGAAGGTGAATGACAATGTTTCGTGGTGAATTTCAGCAGTTCGGACTTCCATTGTCTAAAAATTTGTAAAATGATTTGAAATCCCTGAAATAATAATACAATTGAAATTTAAAAGAATAGCTAAAAATGGCAAATATATTAAGCAAAAAACTTGAAAAGAATTCACAGTGAAATAAAATACGAGTGAAAAAAAATGAATAAATAAAATAAAATAAATTAATATAATTAAAAGTTGAGTGATTCCAAACCACGTTACTTCACGACGTTTCGATTGTTAGTATCTACAATCATCTCCTTTTTCTATTTTTTGATATTCTCCGAAATAATAATTCCATTCGAAAAAAACGAAAAACAGCATTTTTGGTTTTCTCCGAGAAGGGCGTAAATTTTCTTTCGATCATTGTATTGTTCCTGATGACAGTTACCTTTTTTTCAATTTAGTTGTCGTATCTCTTACGATTTAGAATATAGCAATGTTATCTCATGATAAAAGAAACGGCCTATATACATGCAATTCCTTCGAACTATGTTGTCAGACAATCTCCTAAGAAACTCTCAAATTGTTTTCCAGTACATCATGACACGAATTAACTATCATCCGGGAGAAAAGTCATTTATTTTCTTGGTTACCAAGTAGGAGCGTTTTCATGTTCTTCGAAGTTTCAAACAAATTATCTTTTTCGTTTTGGGTTTTATAAGTACACGTCATCTTCTTGGTTGAACTCTGCATCCGACACTTTCTTTCCTCAACGTGCTTCATCCAATCGATGGAAATCAGTAGACATTGTCACGTGAACCCATGGACTTCTTCCATCCATTTCCTAATAGTAGGTCTGGCGATAGTCTTGTTTTTTTCTTTAAATCAATAATATCGACGGAGAAAAGCATGTTACTTCGTGCTAGGAGTAACATGCTATGATCTTTCAAAACGAATATAGTAAAATACTGGCTAATCGTTCTATTGTACAACTTTACCATTCCATTCGACCGTGGGTAAAGTGAAGTCGTACATATCTTTTCAGTTTGTGCATCAATTCCTGCTACAGAACTGACTCAGTAATTAGTTCCGAAATGAAAGCAATTCTAAAGATATTACATAAATAGCAACCATATTATTTGGGCATAGGGAATCCCACCAACCCCGATTGCACCATGCTTGGAGGCATACTGTCAGATAGATTGAATTCCGCTGTTGAGTAAGATTCGAATCAGCTTCTTATCATCTTTCTTCTGGATTGGTCTCATCTCATCCTTGGTCCATAGATTCAGTTCCGTAGAATCTGATGTTTCAGTGGTTGTACGTATTTATTGGTGAATTTGTCACTGATGTCAGAGAACTGTAGCTTTTACCTAGAGTTGGCGACAGTGTATGGCCCACGATCACTGCTCATCGAAAGTCGAAGGTTTCAGGATTTTACCGGATGCTAATAATGCTGACCTTATAGAAATGGATATATACTCGTATTGCTTGAGAGGTCCGTTTGATTCGCAATTCAGTCCTTTTGCATGTCAAGTTCTTCGTCCAATTTCTTGTTTATTTTCTCTGTACCTTGTATTATCTTCTTGTGTGACCCGAGCGCTTGAATTCTTTCTCATCTCTTCCATGACCCGTTCATTAATTTTTTTTTACCTAGTCGCTAAATATCTAAGTTGAGGTACAAGAGCTCATCTCAAATCTTGTATATTCCACTATTTATTTGTTCTACTTTCCCTGTGAGTTCCCTTCAAAGATTTATTTGGTTCACTTCAAGAGTGTATGTTTCTCCGGTTCCTTTGGCCGAGCTGTCGCTCTAGTTTTTTTTTTCTATTTCTTTCTAGTTGTTCCAGTTCCTCTTTCCTTTCACTTTGTTGTTGGTCAGATTTATTTTGCAACATTTCTGATCTTCTCTTCGTTCATCTTTTCATTTACTATTCGAGATTTTTTACAAAAATTTTGGCAAACTTTTCAGCTGTCTTATTTTAAGTAATAATGAATTCTATAACTACATTTTACCATACTTCAAATCAAGAATAGGTATGAACGGTGCACTAGTATGAAAATATTTCTCATTCTAGGAAGCCTCCTGGCTGGAACAGTATTCCTGGGCACTCTTCAAGGCGATGTCCCATATGCTCTGTATAGGATACGGCAGGTTTCCACCACAGTCTCTGACGGATATGTGGCTAACGATGCTTTCCATGATATCGGGAGCGACTTGCTATGCCTTGTTTCTCGGCCATGCCACTAACCTTATTCAGAGTTTGGATTCTTCTAGGAGACAGTATCGCGAAAAGGTAAGGAGTCCTGCAAGGCACTACTTACATTTTTCAATTAATTACAAAAAAATATCAAAATACTTTATTATGCGGAAATGTATAAATTAATTTACAGAAGGTTCATGATTAACCAAACATAGTACCTACCTAAATTTAATACAGAATCAATTGAGATACATGAAACAAAATTTTGATACATTCATAACGTAATAAAAATTAAAGAGAGCAAAATCGGGGCTGTTAGTCCTACCAGCCTGGATTTTGTTCTCTTCAATCATTTTCACTTGTTTGTTTGAAATCAAACTTGTTACGCAATTCAGCACAGCAAGTTCAAATGTATAATGAATCTGACGAAATCGTATTTTCGCGGCTTGAGAAGGACGATTTCTTTCCACTCAAGACAATATGCAATTTCGTCAGGTGCTTTTTCTATTATATTCCATAACTGCCTTCAAATGCTCAACAAAACTTTTTATGCACCTTCCTAACTGTACCAAACAGGTCAAGCAAGTCGAAGAGTATATGGCATATCGCAAGTTGCCGCGAGAGATGCGCCAGAGGATCACCGAGTACTTCGAGCATCGCTACCAAGGCAAATTCTTCGATGAAGAGTGCATCCTGGGGGAGCTGTCGGAAAAGCTCCGCGAAGACGTCATCAACTACAACTGCAGGTCTTTGGTTGCTTCGGTACCGTTCTTCGCCAATGCAGATTCCAACTTTGTATCCGATGTGGTTACTAAGTTGAAATATGAAGTCTTCCAGCCTGGTGAGTAAAATGTATTGACTGATTGTCATTGATTTTGTATTTCACTACCATAACCATGAAAAAATAACTTCAGATGAAATTACTGTTGATTTTTAATTCGATATTCCAGCCGATATTCCTCAGAATAAAGCAATTGAAAACCTATTTCGGTTCAGCCGGAAATGAATCTAAGTTAAGAGTTGTATATTTTTCTAGATATAAATTTTTTTTCAACGATATAACACAAGTGATTATTTCTATCCAAACTAGGGGCGTAGAAGCCATTTTCTCCAAATTCAATATTGAAATATTGTTAACCAACTCGATGTAGTGGGAAACAAAAGACATGATTTCTGTATAAAATTCAAGAATTGAATTTCAATCAATTCACGACCACTGAAAAGTTAGTACAAACGTGAAAATCGACTGAACAACTCAAACTGCCCTCCCTGTATTACCAGAGCAAGAGTTTCTCACTTTTTCAACTTTCGACCTAGGAAGTGGTCTCAAGCTGAGATCATACACAAGAAGGAATACTGGTATAGAAGGAAATTCAAAGAAGTCGCATATATGTTGTCCAACAACGTTTTCAGCCAAGCTAGCATAGAGATACGCATCACATGGAAATCCATAATCAAGGTAAAAATGGCCAACTCCCGCTGAACGGTTATTTCCCGCTAAACCGGTGAAGCGGAGAGAGGGAAGAGGGGATAAGTAACCCATAAATAGTCATCTCTCGGAGAAATTAGTCCAGTCATCACCCGAAGACTGTTGTGGATACTAACAATCGAAACGTCTTGAAGTAACTTGGCTTGAAATCTTTTAATTTTTATTTCATTTTATTTTGATTGTTCAATTCTCATAATTTTTCTTATTTCCATTTCATTGTAATTTTTTATATTACTATTCTGTTTAAATTTTCAATAGTATTTGTTCTTTTAGAGATTTCAAATAATAAAACAACATATTGAACAATAAAAGTTCGAAGTAATGAAATTCTGTATAATTTTTGTTATAGTATTCAAATTGTTCTTTCCATTATTCAGTTATCATTGCCTTACGAACCTCAAGTCGAAACTTGTGCGAACTGAAAATAACGAGATGTTATCTAAACCACAAGCCCAGCCAAATTCATTTTTAGGTGGTGATTTTATACACGAGTCATATATAATCTTGAAGTACTGGTCGAGAAACAAACTTTAGGCACTATGCCGTCAATTTTCCGCGGTACAGGTGAGTGCACCTCGGGGGTACTTTTCGATCACATTATACATGACGGCACTATTCTTGTTAAAGAGGCAATGAAAAAAGAATGCTTTAACACCTAGTGCCGTCAAAAAATACTGGTACCAGAAGTCAGGATTTTTTTGAAAACGGCGATTTTACGCCCCCTCCCCAGTTAATCGAATACTTGACGGCGTTGATTCAGTTAACTTTGCCTTCCCTCAAAAAACATTAATACATCTATGCCGTCAGAAAAGGGGGGTACATAGGGTCATAAATCGCGAATCAAAACCCGATTTCTACCCCATGTGGAGGTGGTCATTCAGAATTTTACGGCACCGATTTCTAACTTTAAGGAAACATTTGTTAAGTGTTGTGTTTAGAGCAAAAAATCAATTTTTTCTCATAAGGTCATTTATTTCACGACGGCATATAGTTTTTTTTTCAGTCGAAACTAATTATGTTTTTTCAATTATACCGTCAATAATTCACGGTACTCAATTAAAATACAGAATAAAAATAAAAATAGAAAAATTTAAGGATTTTGAAAATTTTGAAAATTGCCTGCACATTAATAAGAGTTTATTTTTGAAATATTATTGTGGATAGCACTGATTTAGACATTGAAAAACAGAAAAAGCGGTGCCGTGTTATATTGTTTGCATTTGACGTTAAATCTCCTGCTACTTATGGCTTACTTTACCTACCATTTTGGTCATGATTTTGGTCAAAAATTACAAGACGGCATTAACAATATAATTTTGACCATATGAAATAGTAATTGAAAGTTGTGGTGCCGTCAACATTAAACGGAAACTTTACGTAAAATGAGAATTTAAAAATTTCAACGTTAATCTTGGAAATATTCATTTTCGGTCCAAAAATCGAATAGCGAAATTTCATACACAAATATGTGATTTATATTTTATATAAAATAAGTGATTAAGGATTTCATAAAGTTTTAAAAGCGTTAGTCAATGTTTATGGTATTTTTATTATTATTGAAATTCCTAATTAATATATAAAAAAATGTTCAAAACATGTTCCATGTTTTGAACATTTCATTATCTCTACCCACAAACAACTGTAGTTCTCCCCTTTGTGGGTCTAACCTGATTTATTCACTATATATACTTTATCCATTGTATACTCCTGTATTATCCCAAATGGTGAATAACTATTATTATTATTATCTTCCTCGGGATCTAAAATATTAATACAATATATAGGGTAAACTAACCTGTACCAATCCAGCTTTCTTTTCCTGTTTCTTATTCGGGTCAATCGGCATCAAGTTGGGCCTCCAGTTCTTAGTAATCGGGAATTTAATTTTCTGCGGCTGGGGCACCTTCACCAAAGGGGCTACAGGTCGACTAGTACCGGGATGGAGGGATATAAGTCCCGGAGGAGCTCCAACCATTTTCGGCCTGATCTGTTGGAGCATCGTTGCATTTGCGGGTAATAGAGGGGGGCTATTCAGCTGGGATATAGTCAGAGGGGTGCTTTTTGGTACGCTGTTGTTGGTCACAATGCTGGTACTTGGTACAGTGGTAATCGACATTGCCATGTTGCTAACTGGTTTGCAGTTGGATAAAGTTATGGTGCTGGGAGCCTGGCTTATAGATATTGAGCTGCTGAGAGCTGGAACTGACACAATGAAACTTGAGATTAGCATTTATACTAAAAATGGAATTTTTCAATGTGGACAGTTCATTTCCCGAGAATATGTCTCTACGGTATGAAAGTCAAATAAAGGTATAAAACGCAAAGCTTCGTTTCCCTAGGTACCTGTCAAAATCAAGTACAAACTAACTGGTCTATTCTAGAAACACACACCTTTCCCAATCACCAGAACTGCAATACTCTTCTCGAAATGCATATCGCCAATCAAGTTGGCGTCTTCAAGAGATACACTGAAATAGGCTAGTTCATTTCCTGATGACGCCAACTTGGTTGTTGGAACGCTCGTCGAGAAGTGTGTTGTAGTTCTGGTGTTTGGGAGCAGTGCATACATATGGTAACCATGGTTACTGTATGGTGGTCAGTGGCTGGTGAGATTCAAGCAGTTCGATTACTTTCTCACTGGTAGAATTTTCGCCAATGGGGACCAGGCAAAAACGGCCTTCGTCGACTTCAGCGAATCCCGAGTTTTGAAACAATCTAATAACATACCTCCTGACGAATCTAAGTAATACTGTTAGTGCTGATGTTCTTCTAAAGCAGAGGTTCTCAAACTTATTTTGTTTACCGCCTACTTCGATAATTAACTATTTTCTAGCGCCCCTCAATTTTTTTTACTTTACTGCATCTTAAGAATCACAATCGCAGTCATTATTTTAATAATTAACTTATGTGTGTCATGTGAAAAT